>JAEANM010014988.1:0-13788 GCA_017656035.1 Myanophis thanlyinensis
ATCTGTAATACATTTTATAAAAGTTCTCCCGCAGATTCTGTGATTGCGTAAATTTAACATTCTGAACCCATATTTTTCCCCACGTATCCATCATAACTGGTTCATTAAAATTCTGGGCCCATTTAATCATACAGAAAATCAGAATTATTGAAATAAATAGGATGAAGCTTACCCAGTATTATAAAGGTGAATTGATAACTGAAATTATTTATGGCTGATAATAGCAAAAGCAAGAATTGGGTTGCTATTTTTTAAAGAATAATTCTTTGTTTCACATATCTGCTCTGCCTTTTAGGAAGTGATCCCTGACTAACCTCCAATTTACTGTTGGAATGACTTCCAGCACATTAGCGGCTATGGAAACCTATACCCTGTGACCTCCAATTTGCTTGTCTTGCCTCCCAATAAGTTTTCTCCAATTTGGACCCCCCAAATACATTGGATCAAGTTTCATAATTTTCCACCAGCAGTTTAGTCACACTGTCTTTAAATTGAGCGATGACATCGGAATAGTTCTCCTTTTTACAATCAGCATCTTCTTTCCCTCAAAGAATATTACCAAAAAGTAATACTCTAGATACCAGACAAAGGCAATGGTGATATACTGGGCCACACCAGATGTGTGGCTGAGCCTATCACTAGTGCATTTATTTCTGTTCATTATCAGAGATTTTTGCCCCCTCTTTCACCCTTTTTAACAATTAATATTTTTCTCTCACTGCTTAGTATCATGAATAGATTTCACATCTAGAAACACGTGTTTATTCACATGTGAACCTTGAACTTTTGTGTGTTTTTTAAATTTGCTAAGATTTAATTCTGTACTATGACTTACAATTGATTTTGGCAGACAGATCTGTATTAGCTTAAAGGTACAGCAATGTATCATGAGGTTTTGGAACAAGAATGGACTAATTGAAACAAATGTTATCTTGCCTGTGGTTAAAAATAAGTGCTTGAAGTATTAAGTTGGCCAGAACAGCCCCGCATTTTCTAAGACAGTAAACCTACATGAATGGGTAAAACAAACTTCTAAAACTTCATACAAACAGGTCCAATTTTATTTTTTATTTTTCCCTCTACAGGTTTTTTTTTTGGAACAATGAACAAAATAGAAAGAGTTACTCTCTAGTGGAGTTCAGTATACATAGTAAATTCTTTTACATCACTTTTAATTATGATTGCTAAAACCCAAGTCATTTCCATTCACCCACTTTTAAAACAAAAGAGATTTATGATAATAACTCTAGGGCATATGCAGCATGTCAAGTTGTCCCATGACAAGTACAGGCCATCAACCATTTATGGAAGGCAGGAATGGATGCTGTCATCTTCTACTTACACCAGCCAACCGCAACACAGCCCTCACTCATCTTTTTCCACCTTGAGTTGAAAGTAGCATTTTCAAGGAAACCCCTGCTTTTTTATTGGCAACTGTAGTGAAACAAGAATACCCTTTCTTGCATCACTACCTTGTAGATCTACTTCTCAGATAAATTTTGTAAGTAGGAAACTACTGTGGACCTGCTGAAATAGAAGTTACAGCAGACCCAATGAAGCTAAATCCTGGGGGCGGGGAACACAACTAGTTGACCTGACCAGACTGATTTCTGACTGACCAGAAAACTGGCTAGTTGCTCAGTGGGAAATTTCTAACAACCTCAGGTATTCTCTATTTTATTTGTATGATGGGATAAACATAGGTTATAGATGTACTTAATGAATAATTAGCAAATGAAGCTAACTGAAAGACTGAAACAGTACTGAAGAATTCTGGCTAGAAAACTTTTCTTTTGTGTATCAGTTTCCTAGACTTCTATACTTGGCTTTCAGTGCAGCATCTAGGGCACAATTTGCGCACAGTTCTTTCTTAGTGCCCACAGAGATTCCTTTCCACCACCTAACAATCAAGGGACACCTCCAAAACAGGAATCATTGCATTCACCACGTGTTGTCAAAATTCCAAATACTGTATGCCTATAAACACACACACACCTGACAAAAGTTAGGGACTCTGATTTTTCTGAATGACAATAAACTATTGGCAACTTCTTTATATTTTTATTAGCATGAAAATTGGGTTAACTAATCTAAGAATATTGAACAATCCTTGCTTACCCAAGACTATGAGGCCAGAATAACTGTTTTAAGGGTTGATTTGGGGTTTCTTTTCCACAATAAAGATGGCTAGTATGTCAACAAAAATATTTTGATACTTTTGCAGCAGCCAGTTAATCTATTTACTGTACATTTCTATCATTTATTTTTGTGAATATCAAATAAATTAATTAAAAGGCAAATAGAAGCAATACCCATTCTGATAGACGGCAAATTGCCAGTCAGGTATGAGATCAATGGGTAAATTAATGAGTTGTGAAGAATGTATTTCATAAACAAGTAGAAACTGGGAATAAGTTAGTAAAAGTAAACAAGCATCTAGAGATGCAGAAGAAATACCTCATTATTATTTCTAGAAATGATAAGTTCTTACAGAAACCATCTGTCAAGTGTGTATTAAAAAAACACCCCCTGTAAGTGCTTTGGGAAAGTTGCAAATCTTGAGATACCGATTCCTGGTCGGATCAGCTTACAGGAAGTGACCTGGTGGCCCACGTACCCTAGTTGTTCGTTCTTTGAAGTCATGGAGCCTTTTAAAAATGTTGGGCAGCATATTTTTCTGGAAACTGGACTGTGACCTTTTCCAAACAATGCAGTAGTAAACTGGACATTTCCCAGGATGATAGTATTACTCTACTACCAACGTTAACTGAAATATCACTTATTTTCTAAATACCAGAAGTAACAAATGTAATGGCTCATCCTGAAAGCCTCTTTCCTCCTGTATTTTAACTAGCAGCTGCAGACCAATACCCCAAGCATGATGATGTCCAAATGACAAAATGTGCCCAAATGACAAAATGTGACATTATGATGTAAGTTCTATCCTTTAATACTTCCATCATTTTACACATGACTATGTAAGGGGCAATTTTTGCCTTATGATATTGGACTTTGCACATTTGGTCACTTGTCCCCACCCCAACCCCACAAATACTTATGGCATCTGAACAAGCAGATCAGTGGCACAGAGGTTAGAATGCAATATTGCAGATTAATTCTGCCAGAGGTTCGATTCTCATCAGCTCAGATTCTCTTTCAGTCTTCCGAGGCTGGTAAAATGTGGACTCAGATTGTTTGAGGTAATAACTCTGTAAACTACTTAGAGAGGGCTGCAAAGTGGCATGTAAGTCTAAGTGCTATTGCTATTAAGGAAGGTTGTGATGCATCATAATCCTTTGTAGGCAAGGCAAGAGGAAAATTTAGCTTACTAAATTAATCTTCCACAAAAGTGCAAATCTATACCAGATGTTTGGTAAAATATAACCAAAGAAGATCAAAGATAATATAAAGGTGTACCAGAAGAGGTAAGTTATTTTACTTACTTACTTACTTTTCTACAAGTGTTTCAGTGCTACCATGTTTCAAGCAATTATAGGATTAACTATAACACATTCATAAACAAGTACAATGTAAGTAACAGAATTCTGGTTTTATTGCTGTTTATTATTTGAAAAAATAAATAAATATGTAAGCAGACATATTTTCTGACTTACAGTAAAGGTTAGAAACCACTGAGTATCAGTCCTTTAACTGATCTTCCCATACTAATGGTCCTTAGTCACCTGGGAGAATAACTCTCAAGTGCTAGATGTGGTGTAGATTTAATCCATTTGTATAGGTGAAGCTGAATTGAACCACACACATTAACTACACATTGGCTAGAGCTGTCACAGGAACAGAACACTGTGGAATAAAAGAAGATTCCCAGATGCCTAGCAGAACAGACATTCAATGAATTATCCTCTGTCTAAAAAAAAAAAAATGGTTTGCCAATTCAAAAAATTAAAAAAGCATGTGGACCTGGGAAGAAATAGTCAAGAAAATCATGCTGATTTCTGATAGTTTCTCATTTAAATTATTAATTTGTTTTTAAAAAGTTCTCCAACCTCATTAATTCCTATTAAACAACTTTCCTGGATTAAATTTCCAACTTCTCTTTGTAAAACAAATGTGTTTAATCAGAAAATTGGAAAAGCATGTAATTAAATCCCTATTGGAGTATTGGAGAACTGAAAGATAGGTCTTATCTGGAATACAGCAACCTATCCCTGATTTTGCACAATGATCAGATCTTTACAAGTTAATTACAAAGGACTGATTATCAACCCCCCCTTCCACGGTTGCTGCTCCTAGCTCTCCCTCCCCAAAACTGCACCTGGAATTCAGATGCTTCAAAACATGAGGTTTCATTTAGCTGCCATAGTTGATGACAGATGACAGGTCTAGCTTCCATGTCTAATTGCCCTTTAAAGCCATCTAAACTGGAAGTGTATTTAACTATGTGTTTCAAATAACAAACAATGCCTTAACATACAAAGATATAGTAAAATTCTACTGATAAATATCAGTTGTTTGCTTAACAAATCTTAAAGTCTTGATATATTATTTCCAGATTTGCAGTTACTAGGTATTTGTTTTTTATTTCTTTTCAACATGGATTTTTTTAACATGTTTAGTCCACAGTAATAATGAATCCTAAATAGCTGAAAAAAGAAATTAGAAAACCTTTTCTTAATTCACAGAAGTAAAGTGTTTTAAAGTCGAGTCCCTGGTAAACAACATGCAGGCAACTTAACAGTTGACGGTGATTCTTTGGTTACACTATTAACATTAAAAACAGATACTGTTTTTAGGCAGTGTGCATAACATGGAAACCTCTCTCCTTACTTTGTCCTTTAAAATCCATATTTCAGACAAATTAGTACTTAATACTGAGACAACATTGAATGTCTTTCAGCCAATGGATTTATTATAGTGAGCTGCTAGAAAGAGTTTGTTGACTTAGGAAAGTCATAACAAATCTTCATTTGCATTGAAGGCAAATTACTAAATATTTGTTGTTTTTAAAATTCCATTGTCTAATTGACAATGAAAAATTATGGACTATGATCATTAATAATTTGATTAAGAGCAAATTAATTGCCCTCTGAAATTAATATGCTTTTTGCTTTTTGTTGTTTTTGTACGTGAGCATACGTAAAAACATTAATATCTTGCGCGTATCGTTCTTTTCTGCAGATTTCCTTATACTAGCAAAACATCTCTCCCATCTTCTTAGAGTCAATACTGATTCTTCCATGTGGTTTTGGACACATAACACAATACAATACACAAATATTTCAAATATGTGAGAGGATGAATGTGTGAGAGCAAAACAACAAACCCTAATATGGAATGTATTAAAATGTTTACTTAAGGAATGCAATACTACAGTGTCATCTTCAAAGAAGATGAGCTTCATTACATTAGTAATGTAAAGGACATTAACTGTGGCTCTGAAAACCTTGAGAGCTTTGGGGTATTTGAGAGAAAGATGAAATGTGTGAAATCGTTTGCATTTTTACTTCACATTTTGAAAGAATAATCAGAAATGGGGCCAGTCTAACTTCTTTGGAGAAGTAAAGAAGCTGTGCTTCTTTTAAGGAGGGATATGATAAAAAGCATCAAGTGATTGCTAGAATCTACCAGAAAGTACATCTGGGAGACAGTGGCCTCTCATACCTCCTGCCCCCCAAATATTTAGCATTTTAAAAGCAAGGATTGTCAGCCAGTGAACCTTCAAATGTTGCTGACCTATAGATTCCATTGCTGGTTATGTTCCTGAAAGCATTAGTTCAAAAACATCTGGAAAGCCACAGTTTCTCTCTTCTCTATTTGAAAGATTTAAGATTTAGCACACAGAATTAGACCCAGAAACAAACCAAAAGCTTGTGTGGCTAATGCATGAGAAAAAAAAATGTGCACCCAAAAGCACATTAATTATTTAACTTTGCATTTTATATGGCAACTTTTATCCTTAAAATATTCTCTGATCGAGTGTATTGAGATGCATTTAACCTATGTATTATTTGTAAGATATAGTGGAGAAAATAATCCAAATCATCTGCAATTAATTCAATGAACATGGACAGAATTTTGTGTCATATATGTCAATTTCTGAGAGTAACACTGGCAACTTCGAGAAGTTTACAAGGGCAGAATTGTACTTAATCATATACAGTAGGTAATCCTTGACTTTTACAACCACAATGGAACCCAGATTTTATTTGTAAGTCATTGAGGTCATAAGTTGAGAGACCATGCAACTAGGATTCAATTTTATGACTGTTTTTACAAAATTTATTAAATTTATGACGCCCAAATTTCAGTGACTCTTTGAGAGGGATGATGGTTTCTTGCCTGTGACTATTCTCAAAGTGTCATTCCACTGAAACTTAAGAAAACCACAACCCAGTATCATTCAACTGCAAATAAATAGGTTTTGCAATATTGAACCTTATATGTACCACTGAAAACTGATACTGAGCACAACAATAAACTCCCAGTTGAAAAACTAGACCTGGGAGACCATGCAATATCATCTTCCATTTATGCAAACATCCCTCAGCAAAGCTCAGAGAATCCAGAAAGGAAATGATAGCCTCCAAATTTTATTATTTCCCTTTGTAGTGAGTGTGTTTTGCATTGCTGTTTAGATGCACACTATTCTTTTCCTAGAACATTAGATAAATAAGTTTTTTTCCCCCTGAGACCTCTGCGAACAGTTCTGGTTGTGAATGCACAAGCAATAAGTACCAGATTCCACCCTGGGTGGTTCTGAGACAATGCCTGCTCATCAAGGACATAGTTTTATCTGATGCCAAAAAAGAAAAGAGTGTTTTAAATTCACATCTTCTCCTTTTCCTGTTTTTTGCCTCTCGGCTATAATGCAGTAATTTTTCCTTATGCCCATTTGTGCCATGGGTTTTACACCAAAGACCATTTTATAAACCCAACATGAAATTTAAATCAGAAATCTGCTTTTTCTTTTCATAGTTACAAGCTGAACCAAATAGATTAAGTACAGTCATTAGAAATCTTACAAAATATTTTCCCAGTTCTTAAAAAGAAAAAGTTGATTAGGGTGGGAAACACATTTCAAATTACAGGAAAAAACAGATCTGAAAAGAGAAAATTATTTCACTATCAGAAATCTAAGCCCAAAGGGGAAAAGGGCATATAGTAGATTTTACTGTTAACACATATGCATAATATATACTTATTACCATGTTTATTTCCTCACTCTCCTTTGGGATGTCATTTTTGGTCAGAGATTTAGTCTCTGAAAATGTCAGTGTCAAATTGGATTGAATCAAAATAAAATTATCATTTTAAAAGGTTGTGTACAGTGTAATTCCTCTGGTAGTACAATCCAATAAAATAACCACTAAATATATTCATTGCTGACCAAAGCCTGACCACAAAAATGCACTGTACTTCATTTTGTTCTGCATTTAATATTTTTATTGACTGGAAATTGCTTTTACATTTCATCAGTTCTTTTTAAAAATACAAATAAATCAGATAAAACTGCTACTGGTGAGGAAAAGATTAAGCCTAATAAAATGGCAAAAACCTGACTACATTAAAAAAAAAAAGTTATTATTAAAAAGTATGGAACAACAAACAAAGAAGATATGAGAAACAAAATATTCTACCATGACTAAGTATGATATGAAATAATGAAATAAAATAATATGCCAGAAACTATTTTGAGATCAGTTTGCTAAGTACCAAATATTTCAAATATTAAGGAGTTAATTTTATACCATCCTAGAATATGTTTAGTTACACAAAGCACTAAGCTATATGACTTATTAAATAAATGAAACTGCTTGCAATGCATACATGTAGGCTATTAACTATGATGCACTAACTATATGACACAGCTTCACCTAACTAACTGGCTGCTTTTTAAAAAGTTAAATAGGGTTGGATCTGGTTGGTACTTGTATCTGCGCCCTGCCTAATCACCAACCTCTGTGTATTTTATTATAGTTATTCATTGAAGTACAGCTGGAATTCTTGAGAGATAAGGCTACACTTGATACTGCAGGGCATTAGATACCATGTAGCACACTTATATTCCTGTTTTTAATTAATCGTGTATGTTTTTTAAACTTCTAATGTTGCAGAAATGTTTTTCACGTTAATATACTTCGGGTGTTATCATTTATTTAAAGGTGCCAAATGTTTTTGTTACCATTTTACTGCATCAGCCCACACAAACTGCTAACCTTGAATGGACAAGCACATGCATTATATTTAATTCTAATTATCCAAGTACAAAATAGAACAAGACTAGGTTATGGAATGGAAACAGTTTTAAGATTAGATGCTATGTTGTTGTGCTTTTGAGGGTCATCCGCACTTAAATGTTGTCTTACTTTTATTATGGAAACAGAGCCTTCAAAACAACTGGTAGATTAATTTGGCAGAAAACATAAGAAAATGAACAAAAGGAGATGTCTTCCCTTTTATACCCCTTGGCACTTTTAACTTTTAACTTTATAAAAATCCCAGGAATGAAAATAAGGATTATATGTCCTTGCAGATGTAGACATGTAAAGTCTAGAGCATGGAGCATATTTCCCTGCTGAAGCCTGCCACCCAATCAGTCCCTTGTGGGAGAAGGGAGACTTTCTGAGGTAATCCTTCATTCAACTCCAGATGGCTTACATTATCTAAAGATGAAGTCCTGTGGTACTTTGAGGGACAGAATTGCTTTAATTACAATTAAAATTACAAGACAAATTTTATTCTCTTATAGGAGCAACATCAAACCCCTCCTATCCTATCAACAATCTGATGAAACCTCAAAATTGAATGCAAAAACAGTAGACATAGGGAATAAGCCATTTCTTAAAAAACAAAGGGAGCATAGTTTGTGCACCAAGTATATCATATCACTGCAGGATATAGTTACTGTATGCAAATAATTAACATATATTTATGGCTGGCTGGCAGGAGAGATTTTTCTACTCAGTGTAGGCCATATTACAGAAATGCATCCAAGATTGGAATTTAAAATTGATTTAACTTCAAGAATGAGAAACTTCTGACTATGTTTTAGTAAAGAAACACATAATCACTTTGTAAAGGAGATTGTTTTGGATTCAGTATCATGCAGATGATAGTGATATTGGCTTGTTTCTAAACCCCTACGATGCTTTTAAATTCCTATAACTTTGAAGTTATGCATAGAATGGTTTTGTGTGTCTGCTTTTTTTAAAAAAATAAAGCTGACTTCAGATTTTGTCATATGGTAATAGCAGATAACTCAACACAACTACCAAGCTGTAATTTATTATATACATGATCTACTCTAAAAGAAATATGTATAGATTTGCTAACCCTACTTACATAAGCTTCTGAAATTAGAGCATATGGTAACTTAGACAGGGCTAACTCTACACAATCATTAATTTCAATGACCAATACCATCTCCTGCCTGTAAAAACAGCATTTAAAATGAAAATATAATAAATGTAAATAATAAATGTGAACTAAGGAAAAAAAAGATTAAAAGTAATAAGTAGCTGTGTTTTCAAAAAGCCACAAAAATAATTTTAGACCAGTTATATTTATATTTTATTTTATTTTACTTTTATTTCTGCTCATTTTGTAGTATGCAACTCTAGCCAACTATTAACAGTAATAAAAACACAGACACCACACAAAAAAGAAAAGAAAGAAAATATTGGTAACTTCACTCATTCATCACTTCAATATCTGGGCTCCAACCTCACCCTTCCAGTGCCTGAGGAAAACACCAGCTCTTCACCAATTTATTGAAGGCTATGTGGGTAGTAATCTGCTATATCTCAAGTGAAAAGTTTTCCACAGGGTAGGGGCTGCTTCAGGGAAGACACATTTCCTAGATCTGATTACCTGGCAACATTTAAGGCAGTGTTTCTCAACCTTGGCAACTTTAAGATGTTTAGACTTCAACTCCCAAAATTCTGGGAGTTGAAGTCCAAACATCTTAAAGTCTCCACAGTTGAGAAACATTGATTTAAGGTAAGGGACCTAGAGTGTGCACATTCTGTCCAATCTAGTGGAACAAGCAGATAGCCACAAGGAGAGGTGATCCTGCAGATAACTTGGCCTTATGTCATGTAGGATTTTAAAGGTGATAACCAGTAACTTTAATTGTACCAGGAAAGGAACTGGGAACCAAGTGCAGCTTCCATACGAAAGGTATAACAAGTGCAAACAGAGGGGCCAATACAGTACAAGTTATATTTGATCCAGCTATAACTCCTGGGTGGTCTTCAAGGGCAGTTCCATGTATAGCACATTGCAACAGCCCAAACAAGAAGAGCCAAGGGATGAATGGTCATGAACAAGGCCTCCTGGTGCAGGAATGGGCACAATTGGTGCACAAGATATAGCTGTGCAAAGACTCCCCGAGCTGTGGCTGCCACCAGCTTCTTGAGCAGGAGTTGCAAGTCCAGGAAGACTCCCGAAATGCAGACCAGCTCTGTCTGGGGAAGTGCTACTCCACTGATAGCCAAAGATAAAATGTTACTAAACCCAGAGAGCCAAAATCCAAAACCACTTCATCTTGATACAATTGATTTTCAGCTATTTTCTCCTCATCCAGGTCCATAGAGCCTCCAGGCACCGGGTCAACTAGTTATAAAATGCTGTTTTCTAATTGCCTGCAGCTCTTCAACAATATAACTAGCAAGATTCCAAGATGGTAAATATTTGAAAAGAATTTTCAATAATAGGCTTTTAACAAAGCATAGAGTTCTGATTTCATTTTCTTTAGATCAGTGCTCCCCAATCTGGTGCCAAGGACAGGTTGGGGAAGGGTATAATTTTGTGTGCAACCTAGATCCCATGCATGCACAGCTCGCTCGCTCATCTGCCACTCACACCACCCACTTCCTAACAAACCATGAACTTATGCCAGTCCATGGACTGGGATTGGGATCCCTGCTCTAGATGGTAAACAGAACCCCAGTTATTTCAGTCTTATAGTAGATTATAAGAAGGAACAAGGTACAGCACAATCAGTGTTGCAAAATTCTGTTATTATAGATAATCTCAATAAAGGTTCTAGTTTTCTTATGAAGCTGCTTTCTGATTTGATCTGCCTAGTATGGCTGATGAAAGAAGATATAGTTCAAAATAGAGAATCTACTCTATACAAACATATCATTCCAGTTCTTCCCCAGTCTATTTCTGGACCTAATTCAAAGTGCTAGTAGTGTAGTGTAGTGTAGTGTAGTGTAGTGTAGTGTAGTGTAGTGTAGTGTAGTGTAGTGTAGTGTAGTGTAGTGTAGTCTCATCTCGTCTTTAAAATTCTAAGTGCCTTAAGACCAAGTTACCTGAAAAAGTGTCTGAGCCCATATATTTAAATAATCTTTTTTTTACAGATTTTTCTCAGCAAAGGAGGTGAGATGGCAAGAGGGAGAGCTTTTTTTGGTAGTGACATTTCATGTATGGAATTACCATGGCTTGATTAGCACCCACACTAGCATCATTTCAGTGCCAGGTGAATAATTTTTTTATTTTTCTGGGTTTTAATCTAACTTTTAATTTTTATCTTTTGATTGATGCAGTCAAATGCCTAATTTATGTGGTGTTTTTATTTATTCATTCTTCTCCAATGTTTTGAAGAGACTTTACAAGTTTGAAACTGCATTGGCATGCTTAGGACCATTTCAGTGAATGAAACAAATAGTGTTTAGAAATGAAACACTGGAAACATTCAAAAAAAAATCAGTGTTCCCAATTATATAAGATTTGACTTTATGTTTTTTTTGTTAAATTCATATCCCTCCTTCAGGAATTCTATCTTCAGGAAGTAAGAACCAGAGGTTTACAAAATCATGCAGGTGGCAACAACAACATGCTTCACTTGACTTCAAAATCAGAATAAACTGCATTGGGATACGGTAATTAAAGCCAGAGAATGGCCAATATGAAACTGTATTCTGACTCAGCTTCTGTTAAAGTGGCATGCCATGTATTGCAGCAGGAATCATCCATCAGACTGACCTGTCATCACCATCATCCATCATCATCTATAATAAAATTACAAAAGTATAACAACTAACTAAAACCAACCAATTTGTAGTCAACAAAGCAGCAAAATTAATTAAAACTACTGTTCCATTGTCTGTCAAAATGGCCAATAAATTAAAACAATTAAAGGGAATAAAAACCTACATGACAATTAAAACCTATCTATTATTTGTCAGGCCACAAATGCTATTTTATAGAATCAGGCTATGGTCAATTTCTTTTAATCAGGACTGACATAAATGTAAGGTTTAATTTGAAGAAATCTAAGGAACTAATTACCTAATATAACATCCACTCTGCCCTGAAATCAAGAAGCCATAGTCAAAACTTTCCATGCGGTTCCAAGAATCATCTTCTCCTTAAAAAAAATTATACCAGGAAATGAGATAAGAAAAATGATACCAAGTATTGCAACAAAAGATTAAAAACAAAAGTAATACTGGTCTCATAAGAAGTGTCAAGATTGACAGAAGCCAGTGAAGACAACTGAGTTTCATACTGAAAAATAGGAATTTAGATAATGTTAACACCTAATAGACTGTTACAATAGTGCAGGCATAAAATGACCAAAGTTTGCAGCAGGCGCCCCAGTGCATAAATTATCAGAAAGCAGTGGCTTCATCAGATCAAAATTACAGGATTTTGTGATTACTGCTACAAATGATTGCAAGGACAGCTTAGTATTCTCTGGTACCTCTAAGATCACGAACTGAAACACAAGTCAAAAGCTCTAATGATTGACCTATCTTGGAAACTGAATTTGGAAAGCCTTTGACCAACTCTGGTCACTACCTACTATGAGGAGCCAGATCCATCATACGGAGTTGCCAACCAAGAAAGAAACTGGAAGTTATTCAAAAAGAGGAAAACTAGGAAAGGCAAAACTACTAATGATCAGAACGCTTGGCCGAGACCAAAGGATTTATAACCCAAGGACAGATTTTGCAACACCTACAAGTGACCAGTGTTGTACCATTCAGGTATCATTTCACAGCTAAGATAGATAATTCAGTTTAATGGAATGGCCTGCCTGGAACCTGTACCGAAAGGGCTCCCTGTGGTGCACACTGGAAATATGGAATGCAAAATGTGGGAAACTGAGTGAGGAAAATAGGATCTGAGTCATAAGTAAGATGAAATTGAGAACCAATAAGGCACTATGGATAGGAGCCCTTTTGAATAGATGATGAGCTAGTCCTCATAAGCATAAGCCAAAAGCATTTGTAATTTATGTATAAGGGGAGAAGAAAATTACTATCCTCTACAATTAGAGCACACTCCACGGGCACTAACAATAAATGTCAGGGCTAGTTGTTTGGTACAATCTTGGTACTGGCATATTCCCAGGCTAGAATCTGATGCTGTTATTTTGGAATTCAGACAAGTGGTCTCTGCGTATTTAACACTCATTCAAGACATCAAGAACACTAACTAGGCTTCTTTGCTTAGGCACCGTGTTTATCTAAAAGTGACAGGATTTACTTAGATGTTTATATTCAACTAAGTAAAGCCAAAGTAAATCAGTGTAACTGAATACACATAACCTATTTATTCAACTGAAAAAAAAAACCTGGATCTTCTACTAAAAAAAAAACTAAGACTTTTCTTACATCTTTCCTTTTTTAAGTAAAATAAACCAAGGACCAAAGATGGTGTTTTTTAAAAAAACACATTGAAATTGGTGTCCTTTGGGTAAATTAAATTGGTTATTCAAGTAGCTTCTGAAAATTAGTCTTTAACTTAGGATATTTATTTTTTTTAATCCTTCAAAGCTGCCTCTTTTTTATATTTTATTTATTTATTTATTAT
>JAEANM010014989.1:0-13788 GCA_017656035.1 Myanophis thanlyinensis
GTCACTCTCTGTTTGCACTTTATTTGTTTAGCTTTCCTTTTCCTTTTTCTTGATGGTTCCACTTCCTATTTACTCCTTTTCCTTTTTTTGTCTATTATTTTATTTTCTTTGCCTCCTTTTTTTTCTCTCCTTTAAAACAGAGGCCAAGTGCCTAAACACTTCTGCAAAAATTAAATCGATATGACACCCATGCATGATTGATGTTCCGTGATAATGTCTACATTAGGCGACGCAAAGAAGAACCCTCTGTCAGGTGCATTCCCATTTGGAAAAAGGAGATAAATGGTTCTCGCAAAACCTATCAATTCTAATTATTAAATCAGTTGTTTGGATTAAACAAAACTCCATCAAAAGGAGTTTTATATTTTCCCTTATGACTGTTCCACAAATTCATGATATTTGTTTCTATAAAATCCACCATCCATAAACACACAAACTCCAAAATGCCAGCTTTCACTAGAACACAATTTGACTTCTAGGTCCATGCATTTTGAATAATCTTTTTGATGCAGTTTAAATTATGAAATTCTGCTTTAAACCGTTTCTTCACTGAGTAAAAATCCTCCAGAAATTGGATCTGACCATGATATTGTTTACAAGAGGTGGTAACGGAGCTAAGATGTTTATTCTCACACAACCACTTTGTGTTACAGATAAGATTTTTTTTTTGCCAATTTTTATTTTTTAATGTTTGAGGACAGCTACATAGAAAATCAAAATATATTCCTCCCCCTGCCTCCTCTTTCTGTAAATAGTGAAATCTCAGAGTATTAGATCTTAATACAATAGTTGTCATATGCAATGGACTAAATTTCTGTTGCCATTTATATCATTTGTGTAGTGATGGTAAATGATGTTACCACATAAATGTTGTAAACTACTTCAGTAATGTGTTTTTGAATTTAATGAACATTTATGAATAAAAATCGTTACTGAATATAAGCAGTAATTAATATTTCAACTAATATAATATGTAGTACATATTGATAATTTTAAAAAAACGGCCTACCAACTTAATAGAGACTTATTTCTAAGTAAAGCTGCCCAGAATCAGGCTGCATATCATACAGAACTTTTTGTGTACACGTATCCTATCTCTAACAAATACATTTGTTTTGGAAATATCTGCCTCAAGATATCATTGATATGTTGTTTTGTCCCCAACACAGAAAGCCAAAGAAAAATTGTGATTAAATACTAAAGACAGTGACAAGAAAATCTGGTATTAAAAATATCACAGCAGAACAGTAAATTTCCAGTTTATAGGTAGAGAAATACATTTTCTACTTTAAAGTGTATTTTTATATACCCTTGAGTGCCCAACTACTTGAACTATCAAGGGACCTCTACATGATTTAGAAGTTAATCCTTCAAATAGCTAACAACTGAACACTTTGGCTGTTTCGTGATTTCCTACTATTGGTTAATTTCATTTTTTGTTTCTTGTGTTCAGCAGTCCAGCATTCATTGTTCAAGACCCTGAGTCTCAAGCTGTTAATTCAAGTAAAGTTGGCTGGACATGTTCACACCATTTTCCGTTGGCCTTCAACTAGATAAAGCAACAATGGGAGAAGGAAATATGGGTTCAGTCAAGACCACCTTAACACAGTTGGGTAAAAATTTTAAAATCCTAATTCTACAATTTATATAACATTTAAGTGGTTGGGTTGTTTTTCCACTCACTTAATATACCATTCTCTAATATTGCATTCTGCTGTCTTAAACATTAATGGGTCAATAGTTTATTGCTTGAATGTATGAGCAAAATAGCATGAAGTCAACAGCAACATTTTGGGGTCTCATTTGTACAAATAATGCATATTGTCCTAAAACTGATCTTACCAATACAGGTACATGGATTCTATTCTTTTTTTTCATGCACCACAAAAAAATATGGGGAAGGATAGCTACATATTGGCCTCAGCTAAATACTAGGATTCCTTGAGGAAATGGCCAAAACTATGCTGTGTGAATGGCAACTTATTTCCCATTTAAACGTCTTTTAGGTTCAGTCAAGGACATTATGATAAATTTAAATAGGATCCAAACTATTTGAGAGTCTTAAAAGATCGTAGTTTCATCTTGTCCCGTGTCCTATCAAGATGCCAGAGTCTAACTATAATTTTTAAAAATGCATCTTTAAAAACTGGACCACTCCTATCAATTACATTGTTTATTACTGTTTATCGCTACTTCTTATATGTTTCATTGTAAATTATCAAAAATACAAATTATCAGCAGGTCTTTCTGATTTGGAATAAAAGAGGAGTTGTACATACCTGCTATAGATTAGGTAACAATTTTTTAAAATGTGACTTCATCTTAACCAACAGAGAACTAACTTGAGATTTTACATAAACCCAATATTTATTTTTATCTTCTTTATTGTTAAACATGTATTCTGCCCTTCTGCTTCTATAAATCCTTAAAGTCAGATTATTAAATTAAAATTTTGTATTAAAATCCAATACAAAATAGAGAACTTGACAGTAAAATCAAGATAAAGTCAGCTAAGAGTTAAAAGCTTGGGAAGATGGTGTCAAAACATGTATTACCTTCTCTCTCTCTATGTGAGCAGCATAATTTGTTTTATTTCAGAAATACTATTTCTGGAGACAATAATGCTATCAAACTTTCTTTTGCTGCAAGTTGGGTTATACAATTGGTTTGGTTGAATAATTTGATTATTATTTAATCACCTTTAACATTTACCAGCTAGGGCCAGATTTAATCAGAGTTGATCATGTCAGATCTCTCCTTTAGCAATCTGGGCAAGAAATAGTCCTACAAAGAAATAATTAAATGCTCTGATTAGTAATGCTGATTGGAAGAAAGGTTAAAGTTACAGCACAAGAATTGCAATGAATATTTTACTTTCAAATAAGACACCTATATATAGACAATTTCTAGCAACAAAACCCTTATTATTTTCTTGTGTTTCTTTTAATATATACTGTATAATGAAGGGGGCTGGAAGTTTGCTGCTTTTGCAAAGATGGAACAATATGAATATTGTGGTAACTTATTCTAGACTTCTGATCAGTGTGAAAAATAACTCTCTCAGACCCATTGAAGAAAGCAGATTTAGTTTGTCATCCTAACTAATTTAAGTTATATTGATTCCAGGCTCTCTACTCTTGTCTGGGTGGACAGAAAGGCAAGGTAGAAATTACTCTGATAAACTATAAATAAAACATAGCAACACCACCACCGAGGAACCAGTGGAATACCGCAATTTCAACATTTTCCAAACACTTTTTTTTTCTAAGCAGTAACTATTTTTTTTTTATGAAAAAAATCAGTGTCATCATAAATTATGGAATTTCTCTCTCTGTTCTATTTTGGCCAATTATTTATTATCTTGAAATATTTTTAAACATATTTTCTTGCTCAATTAATCTAGAAATAGGGTTAAACAACCATTTATAACTCTGAGAAAATAATATAATCCTCAGAAAACTTTGTCTTTCTGGGTCTCTTAATTTTAGTTAAAATTTCTCAAATATTATTAAATTATGTAAACCTCTAGATCAGATTGGTTTGACAATTGATCATTGGCTCTTCAATTGCTGAAACATCCGAAAAAGGGGGCATGGCCCAGGATATGCTGGCTAATACTTTTAAAAATAAGGCGCTGAAATTTAGATTACCCTTCATCCTCAACCAAAGCTATTCAGTACAGCTTTGGTTGCAGTCATAGATTAGCAGATCTCAAACAAGGCTTACAAAGTAAAGGTAAAGGTTCCCCTCGTACATACGTGCTAGTGGTTCCCGACTCTAGGGGGCAGTGCTCATCTCTGTTTCCAAGCCAAAGACCCAGCCCAATATCTGATGATCATGTGGCCGGCATGACTAAATGCCAAAGGTGCACGGAGCGCTGTTACCTTCCCACCAAGGTGCTCCCTATTTTTCTACTTGCAGTTTTTACATGCTTTCAAACTGCTAGATTGGCAGGAGCTGTGGCAAATAACGGGAGCTCACTCCACTATGTGGTGTTAGGGATTCAAACTGCCGAACTGACCAACCTTTCTGATCGACAAGCTCAGCGTCTTAGCCACTGAGCCACTGCACCCCTAAGGCTTACAAAGATAGTCCCTTTTGCGTTTTCAAAAAGCAACTGGATTTTGTTTTTCCCTGAAGACGATTAGGTAACAATTTTAAGTTACAATTTTAAAGTTAAATGTGACTTCATCTGAACCAACAGAGAACTAACCTGAGATTTACATAAACCCAATATTTATTTTTATCTTCCAAGAAGCATCTTCAGTTCTTCAAAGGCATCTGAAACAGAACTGAAGAAGCTTTTTGGATTAGAAGCAAAACATCTTCAAGGAAAAGCAAAGTCCAGCTGCCTTTTGAAAAAGCACCTTTGGGGCAATCATGGCCTGGATGACTGAGAATCTCCATAGAGGCTTACAAAGATATTTATCTGCTAATGCTGAAGAACATTCTGTGTGCAGAAATCAAATGGATTAAAAGAAGATCTCTACTCTCTATACCAGGGCCAACTACCATAATTTAGATGATATTAGGGGAAGCACAGTGAGCTGTGTGTGATATGGATAAGCAGATAAAAAGTTTGCTGTCCGAAGAAGGGAAGTGTATAGGAGAAGGGAAGAGGGATGTGGATGGGAGGAAAGGGGAGGAGAGCAGAGGGGAGGAGAAAAGAAAGTAGAGGGGAGAAGAGGGAAGGAGAAAGAGGGAAGGAGAGGGAAGGAGAGAGAGGAAAGAAGGAGAGAGGGAAAAAGAGGGAAGTGAAGGGGAGGAGAGGAGAAGGGAAAGGAAGAAGAGAAATGTGGAGGGGAGAAGGGAAGGGAGGTAAGGAGGAGGAAAGATGGAAAGAGACTGTCATAGTAAAATATTGTTATATAATATATTAAAAATATTAGTAGGTTGATGAAAGGAAAGAATTGGAAAAAAATTGTAGTATGTATAAAGTTATTAGAACGATGTGAGTGACTATTGTAGGGTTATCAAAATTGTCAATCTCAACATTATCATTTGATATCAAAATTAACATCCAGAAATCACATTGTTTATGTATTTAAGATATGTTATGTTTATATATATATTCAAAAATAAAAACAATTAAAAAAAAAATCTTGGCCAGCATTTAGAAAACCTGCACAACGAACCAAGTTGCCAACTGTCAATTGCAAAAGGCCATGCTGCTGCTTGAATTCACAAATATATTATGCCATTATGACATCCTGGGTCCTTGGGTAGAATTGATGCGCATCAAGTAAACTATGACTTTGGTAAACTATGACTTTGCATTATTGTTTAGAAATAATAATCAAACATAAATAAATAGAATGTGACATTTTAACAAATTATGTGGCAGTTCTAAAGAAGTGGCAATTCTAAAGAAAAGAAACTAGCCAACCTTTTTTTGCACTGATAAAACCACTTCTTGTTTGTGACATAATAATGTACAATAAACCAAAGGTGTTTTTTTTTCAAGAGACAACTGGACTTCCTGGTTTCTCCTTTTCCTAATGTACAATAATGCCATTCATCGGGATTGCTACCCTCTCAGCAGCTATCTATAATTCTTTCTCCTTAGAGTTGCAGATACCATTTTTGGAGAAGCGCCTTGTATCGCTATTATTGCTAAATGCGAGGGGAGCCAATAATCCTCATACATTTCACTTTCTTCCCTAGCGCTGTTCATTTGCGTAGTTAATAAGCAGACGTCTTCAGATGACAGCGTTGCGACCGCGGTGCCTTTTTCTTCTTTCTTGAAAAAACGACGGTGCGAATGAACAACGTCCATTCCTTCACAGCACCTCCCCTTCTGGCATCCCCTTGAAAGCGGTGTCCGTCACCAGTCCTTCCGCGCAAAGGAGGCCTCTTCCCCGGGGCAAAATTTTAGCCGGGGAAGCGCAGCCATTCTCCTTGCCCGGGACATGGGATCGCATCCCGAGGAAGAGGAGGCGGTGGCGGGGGCAAGGTGACTTACCAGGTTAATGAAGGTCAGAAATTTCCAGCTGCCTCCATAGGTCTGGTGCGCTGGCATGTCAATAGCCTTGTAATTGCACAGGATGGAAAAATAGGAGAGGAGGATGGCGACCCGCAGCACCTGCCCGGGCACGAGCGCCATGTTGTGTCTCCTCTTCCCTCCCTCCCTCCCTCCCCTCAATTAAGGCCTGAGCGCCGAAGGAACCGGGCAGTTAAAAGCGACGGGCGCGCGCCGCCAGGCGCTCTCAGCACGCCTCGAGCAGGGGAAGTGGCGCGCGAGCGAAAAGGTCCGCGCGCGTTCGGCGCCCGCTCAAGCGTTCCCCTCGCGGGATGAAAGCAATGCGAGCGGAGACATAGACTTCTGGCGGATAGATCCACCCATAGTGCCCCACTTCCGGGGTGGTTTTGGACGCCATGTTTAATGTTGCCCAAGAGAGAAAATTGCCCATAGAGGAAACAGGGAAGATTTGGACTCCACCTGGGCGCCGAGGTGCCTCCGCCTCTTCCTCCTGCAAGCAATAATGCAAAGTTGCAGGAAGGTAAAAACGAATGCGTCCGTAATTTCCGTCGCTCCCGCGCATTTGGCAATTGTCCAGTGTAATACCGAAAGACCTTCGGAAGGTTGAAGTTTGGAGTACGCGTCGTCGTTCTGTTCCAAACCTTTGCTGCAACTTGAGCGGGGCTCGGCATCGAATTGGGAATGTTTCCCGCTTGGCTTTCACCTTTCCATACAAATAGAGAAATATAACCACAACTTCCGCCAGCATAAGCGGCTGAGTCATTGAAAGTGGCAGAGCAGTTTTCATTTATTTAAAAGCTAAACGCAGGCACGCACGCCCACACAACTATTTTGCTTTGCATTATCAACGTGCAATTATCAATTTCCTTTTCTTTTTCCAGAGAAATGAGGTTGTCCGTTTATAACTATAGCTATATTTCTGGAGTTTTGCACTCCCCGCCCAGATTTTTCATAGGGAGAGCGCGTTTATCTGCACCTTGCGTTTAAGTGCGTGTTGCGCTATTCAAAAAAAGGAGGAAGCTTCATCTTCAGACACATAATGGATCGTGATTCCCAAACTCTGCAGTAACTGACTACAACCAAGGAGGTAATACAGACTTCAACCCTGACAGTATCCAAAATGTGGACGGTGATGCTGATTGCTGGACTCAGAAACATTCTCAGAGTCACCTTGGTTTGATTGTATTCTTAATAGCAATAGCACTCAGACTTATATACCACTTGATAGTGCTTTCCAGCCCTCTCTAAGCGGTTTACAGAATCAGCATATTGCCCCAACAATCTGGGTCCTCATTTTACCCACCTGGGAAGGATAGAAGGCTGAGTCAACCTTATTTCTAACCTGGGATTATTCTAACGCATGTGCTCCTCTAAAAACCGACCCCCCCCATTCTTGTTTTCCACAAAGCTACTAAAAATGTTAAAAAAAAACCAATAGTTTATGGGATATAAACTAGTTCAAAATCCCCCCAGATACTGACACTGCCATCTGCATTCAATCCATTGTGTACTTTCCTGCTGTGAATTATTCTCTGAATAAACTCTTCAACAGAACCTGGCAGCCTAAAATTCTTCACTGCTGAGAAGTTTATCTTATGAATAAAAAGAATTAAGCTATGTAGGAAATACCCTGTAGTTAAAAGCAATATATAAAAATATAGATAAAGAGATCAATTAAAGGTGTGTGTGAGAGAGAGGGAGGGCATACATTCAGAGCAAATATTCTCAATGTTGCAAGCAGAATTCCAAATAAATCTTTTCAGGTGGTTGTAATATGTCTAAGAAGGACTATGTTGCATTCAGACAGTTACTTAGCAAACAGCATCATCTCATACTGTATCTCTTAAGGTTGCAGAAGATTGAGCTATCAATAATGTAAAAAACATCATCTCTTAATGAGGTGTATAAAGGAGGAGTACGCATGACCATAAACAACTTAGATTATTTAAGCAATGCTCCAATACCTCATTTTAGAGATACTGAGGTGGTAACAGATGATGAAGCATGCCAAAAGGGGTTATATGACAATCTGAAAAACTTTCTCCCAAATGCACAAAATATACTGTGAGAAAGCTATTCTGGCATCTTACTTTGGAATGTGGGGCTTCAATACAGTAGACATGAGTAGTGTATTTATGAAGTCTAGAAGACTTTCAAGGTCCATTCCAAATCTGTTGTTCTGTATTCTATATGTATTCTTTTGATGATGTCTGCTTACCTACCAATAAATCCCAGAATTCATGAGATACTGTGGTTAGATTTTGCAAGATTTGTTCGTGTGAAATCTCTCAAGATCTTGTCAGCTTTGATTGTGAATATTTGCCTGATTTGAACTTTAGTTTACAACATAGAAGACAAGAATAATATACCATCATTTCTGTTCAAACTCATCAAAGACACAATGAAAAAAAATCTAGTGAACATTTTGAAACCATAATAAAATAGAGAAAATATCTATCAACAAAGCCCAGAGTATTCCTGGGTACCAATCTATTACAAGCCAGACCAAGAACCAAAAAATACAATATTATTCGTCACCTATATAAAGGTAAACCATTCAGATTTAAACTCAGTTCTGTGCAATGAACTCTTTCTCATGGGTATCTGGTTATTGTTCAGTATTCATTTTAAATGTTCTTCCAAAGTGAGCTGAAAATAATAGAATGAAACCTCACAGAATCAAATGCAAAATATTTCACTTAGAAAACAGAAATCAAATGCATAGATATAAGACAGGATAATTCTCCATGTAGTAGTACTTGTGAGAAAGATCTTGGAATAGTAATTGATTATGAATTTAATACCATTAGAAGGGTGATGTGACTGCAGAAATACAAATGAAAATTTTGGCTGCATGAAGAGAAGCTTTTAAAGTAGTTTTAAATAATGAAAAGTAATAGTGCTGCATTATTATGTATTGAGCAGATCCCTTGAGTCTGGTTCTGAGCACCACACTTTAAGGAAAGTTCAAACAAATTTGATATTGAACAATTGGCAATGTTTAGCTTTCAGATAGGAGGGAGAAATATATCATGATTCAGGTATGTGAAATAAGATTACAGAAGAATGTCAGGATCTCTTCTCTATTTTCCAAAATACAGAAGGAAATAATAGATTTAACTGTCAGAAATAAATGGATTTTAATGAATGAATATTAAGAAAAACTTTTAAAACAACTGGTAAATACATTAACAATGTATTTATCATGATCAACCACTGATTTTTTAATGACTCAGTTTTCATTGCCTGCAATTCATATATTGCATTACATTATGAGCTAATATTTCCCTTGTCCATCCTAAATTAATGAATATATATTACTTCTTTCTGAAATACTATATGCTACATGCATCTGATGAAAGTGATTAACATCTTGAAAATTTTATAAGCAATAAAAATGTCCTTAAACTGCTACAATATCCTTTGTTGTTTTCATTGCAGTACATTAAGTAGTTGCCATCAAATCATTGTTGACTCTTAACCAGCTAGGCATGATATAAACAAGTCTTTAAAATCTCTTGAATCACATCTCCTTGTCCCATTATGCACTTTGATAGTCTCCTTTTTATTGCTCTTCAATAATTTCTGATGCATCAAGTCTCTAGGATCATCTATCAATAACTAAGTATGCATGTTCATTCTTGTGTCATCAATGATAATATTAAGCCATATGTCTTTTTCATTTTTTCCAATAATCAGAGCATTCTCCAGTGATTCTTATCTTCACATTACACGTATAAAATATTTACATTTTACCTTAAATTTTAGTGTTTTCAATGAGGAGACTAGTTTTACTTTATGTACCACTGAATTATTAATTCTCACAGTCCAAGGTAGTCTCAACAATTTTCTCTAACACTACAGTTTAAAAGTAGCATTTTTTTTCATTCACATTGCTAAGTCTAATTTTCATGGTACTATGTTGAAATTGAAAATCCATTTATATTAAACAAATTAGGAACATGCATACTTTTTCACATAATGAGATGGATCAGAATTGGAGCTGGCAGTTCCATAGGAAAAAAATAACTTCCCAATACAATCTAACCAGATATGTAGTACCTGTATGAATTTTTGTAATGTACAATAAATACATTTTATTTTTCTTAATAAACATTGATTTTTTTCTATTCACATGGATGTGTTATTTTTGTTACAATTTATGTCCACATGCATGTTTCCTAATACTACCATTTTCTTTTTTTTGTTATCTATTCAAATACCCCACATATATGATGTCATATGCATTCAAGTATTATTATTTTCTCAATGTGATTGAAATTCATTCTTTTTTCTTAGATTAAGTAAAGTAATATGCTTTGGTGTTAACATTTAAGCAACATGAATAAGCTAATGTCCAAACGAAGTTTTGTTCCATATAAAAAATCTCTATGAATAATATTAGCACTAAAATCTGCATTTTCTTTTTGCATGAAAGAAAAGAAACTAGATTAAAAGAAACTAGAAATTACATGTGTTACTTCTGTGAGCTCCACTGTCTGCTTTCAGAGAATACTGCATTGGGTTGTATTTTGTTTTGAATAGATCAGGTCCAATTAAATGTGTTATCAAATTATAAAAAAAAAACATACCCTCTTTTATGGACACATTCCAAGCAAATGTCTGCAATAGCCTATGATTCAATGGTTTCTCAGATAAGTGAAAGCCTAGCATCCAAGGGATGATGCAAGTAAAAAGCTTTTAGAAATCTGTAATCTAATTGTGCAGGATCCTAGTCTCATGATCTCTTGGAGAATTCACTTTTTATTAAATAGTTGATATAAACAACAGAAGTCTAGGCTGACATTGTTTTTCAGATGTGCTATTGAAAAGTGTTCTGGTTTGAAAATGTTTATATCACACTTTTGTTACATACCTGTCTGTGTGTCTGTCTCTGTACATTCTTTCTCTGTATACTTATCAGTCCATTCTATATCTCAGTCTACTCAGTTCTCTAAATTGTATCGGATTGAGACTGCCAGTAGAATGGACAGATTTGGTAAATTGTCCTGAATGTTCCTTCCTCGTTGAAGTTCCCATGTAATGCCATCATAGATCTAATCCAAGAAATTGGGAAACCCTCCTGAGCAGATTTGAGAGGTAGTTGCACCAGTGGAAATCTACTCGCATGACTGGAGGTAAATTCCTTTCTGTTTCTGCAATTTGCTGCAGGCAACAACTCATTACTGGACTTGCAATACTCTTGCTTTCTATTTGTGAATTTCATTCTGGTTTTACAAGTTGTACTTCTTAAGGACAACCTACTGTATTGCCTTATGACATGAAAAATGCTCACCTGATTTGGCATATGAAAGCAAGGAGGGAATCCTTAACATGACATAAATTATTTGGCTTTTCAAACCAGATTTTGTAAGAATAAAATGTGAATAAAAACTGGGCAACACAGCTAACTATTAAAAAAAGTCATGTGTTTTTTAAAAGTGTAACAATGATATGATACAAAAACAATTGTTCTGGCATTCACATCCATTTACTTTGTCCCATTATAAACATAGACAAGCAAGTTGCTTGAATTTTAAAACAACATGAAATACTACAAAAGCTATTTATCAAAGGTGAATTGAAATTCAACATTATTGCTGTCTAAAATATATTTTATTTATTATTTATTTATTATTTAATGATGTTACTTTCCAGAACCAATATTAGAAACATACAACACTGGATTTCAAGGTTTAGACAGGGATATTGGCGGGGGAGGGTAAGCCAGCTCTGTGTTAAAAAAATTAAACTTTTGGCACAGAATCACAACTTTGGGAGACAAACTGTTCCATTGATTGATTTTTCTCTCTGTCAGGAAATTTTTCCTTGTTCCATGTTGGATCTTCCTCAACAAACTTTCTTTTTTTGAAGAGGCTGGTAAATACTGTCTGTCTTAATTTTCTGACAACTCAAAGTATCAGAAGTATAGTTGGATGATTTATCTCTGAGAAGATTAATTAAAAAGAAAAAAAATGGTTGTCCTGTTTGCCCAAGACAACAGAGAACATCTAAGAAGCTGCTTCTGGCCCTGACAGTCTCTTTTGAGAGCTGCAAATGGTCAAATAGCACAAAGGGTTTTAAAACAATTATATAGAATCATGGGAGTTCTAAATTCAGTATATTATTGACAGCTAATCTGTATTTAATTCATATTAAATCCATGTGTTGTACTGAATATGTATTCAAATATTGTATTGAATTATTCTGATATTTTATGGAAACGTTTTTCAATACTTTTGTGTATGAATCATATTGTCAAACTATAGGGTCTCCTACTTAGACGGGGGGGGGTTGGACTAGATGACCTACAAGGTGCCTTCCAACTCTGTTAATTTGAATATAATATACAGAACATGATGACATTAATAAACAATTATACACTTCATATTTGATATTTCCAAAGTAAAAAGTTTCAATAAAAAAAGAATACTAAGGAAATATGTTGATTTTGTTTAAAGTTGTCTTTTTCCATTTTTTCTATATGTTCCTCAATTTTTCTTTGTATACTTTTCCAGAAATGTTATTCCTCTACATTACTATGCATGTATTAATGAATCATTATACTTAAATTTAAGTGGAAACATTTATATTTACATAGGATCTCTCAGTACATTACTTTTCAATGGGGAAAAGTTCGTCTCTATTCATTAAACTTAAATGCATAAACTTCTTGGTTTTGACTATTAAGAACTGGGAGGCTCATCCTTTCAACAGAATAATGATGACAATCTTTCTTTTGTTTGGAGACAATGTGAACTATCAGGCATGAAAATTAATCTTAAAATAGTAGGTCCTGCTTTCAGAAGAAAATCCTGATATTGTGAGTCATGCCAAATCTTTCTGTAACTTATTGTTTAAGTAAGATTTGAGACTTTCGATATGAGTGTGACTAATGTCTGGTGATGAGAAATTTGGGACCCAGAGGTAAGCGTGGGAAGTTATATGCAGGAACTCTAGCAAGTCCTTAAGTCTTAAGAGAAGGTGGGAATAGAATTTAAAAGCATAATGGATTTCAGAATACAGCTACAGGTTATGATTTCAAGAAAATTTTTGAAAACCATAGGATAGCTAAGAACTGTCAAGGGCTCACAGGTAGCATATCAAAATATTAATTGTGACAGGTGTGAAAATATTAATTTGAGAGGTGGAAGAGGAAGGCTTCAAAGCTTTTTATGCTGCTTTGATAACCAAGGATCCTTCATCCTAACAACAACAACAATGTTGAGTTGGTAGGTTTGTATCAGGTACAATCATTAGAACTTCCTCCCCTGTTCCATATTACCTAACAAGCTCAAAATTAGGCAAGTAGATTTCCTGCAGAAAATGAGGAAGCCATCCTTTAAAAAAGTATTCCATCTAACAACCTCTAGGAATGAATTCTGTCCTTCATATGTATTAGACTCGGGTGTGAAACCAGGTTTTTCCTCCTGCTTTTTCAAGTCAATAGCCATATGATTACTGTAGCAATATCCCGGGGTCAAAATTTTCTGTTATCTGTTTCTTGTTTACAAAGTGCCTTTCTCTGTCTCACTGACTTCAAACCTTCCAACTAACATTCCATTTCAGTGAGTTCTATGTTATTCGTATGGTTCAGGATATTATCTATGAAGCTAATAAAATTTTCATGGGATTTCAAGTACAATACTATTGCAGCATGCCTCGAAACTAATGTATAATATTATTTTCAGGGTGGAATAAATAAGAATTATCTATTTTTTTAAAAAAAAATTGTTTATTTTTTTCCAAACACATAAAACAGACAGAAACAAAACATACATACATACATATAAAACATAAAAACATCT
>JAEANM010014990.1:0-13788 GCA_017656035.1 Myanophis thanlyinensis
TAGAAGCTGTTTTTCAGCCTATTTGTCCAGCTGGCTATGCTTCTGTATCTCTTGCCTGATGGTAGAAGTATGAAGAAATGCTGTTCATTGTGAGAGTCATCCCTGAGGATTTTTCTCACTCTGTTGAGACAGTAGGATCTGGCTATTTCCTCCAGTGGGGTTATGGGACAGTCCATGATTTTTTGTGCTGTGCTCATCACCCTCTGTAATGCCTTCTTGTCCATGGTTGTTAGTCTGGAGTACCATACTATGACACAATATGTGAGGATGCTTTATATTGTTGACCGGTAGAAGGAAATCATCAGCCACTGTGCCACCTGGTTTTTCCATAAGACTCTCAGGAAATGGAGTCTTTGTTAGGTCTTCCTGATCACCTGGGATGTATTACTTTTCCAGGTGAGGTCCTGGCTGAGATGCACTCCTAGGAATTTGAAAGAGGAAACTCTCTCCATTCAGCCTCCCTTGATATAGAGTGGGGTAGTTTCCTCTCTGTTTCCAGAAGGCCATTTCTGGTGTTTTTTGTTGGTGTTTAGGTGCATATTGTTTTCTGAGCACCATGTACTTAGCTTCTGGATTTTTTCCTGTAAGCTGTTTCGTCCCCTCCTGTGATGGAGGGGTAGTATCATCTGCAAACTTTAATACCATATTAGATGGGTCTGAAGGTATGCAGTTATGCGTGTACAAGTAGGGGCTAAAAACACAGCCCTGAGGGGAGCTTTTTGATGAGGATGCTCAGCAGAATGGTGTTGAATGCTGAGCTGTAGTCTATGAAAAGCATCCTGACATAGTTTCCAGGTGTTTCCAGGTGTTTCAATGCAGTGTGTGGGGTTGTGGCTATGGCATTGCCTGTTGACCTGTTTCTTCTGTAGGCAAATTGGTGTTGGTCAAAATTTGATGGGAGGCATGACCTGAGGTGTTGGAGAACCAGTTTCTCAAAGCACTTCATCACTACAGATGTCAGTGCGATGGCTCTGTAGTTGTTCAGGCTATTTATGACCATTTTCTTTGGGACCAGTGTGATGGTGGCTGCTTTCAGACATGTTGGTACTCTGGCAGTTTGTAGAGAGATGTTGAAAATCCTTGTCAGGACCTCTGTTAGTTGGATTCATGCCTAGCAGATTCCCATCCTTTATGAAGAGTTAGACCTTGATAGGATTCTGGGGGGATCTCCCCTTCCCAGACAGATGTCACCTTGGAGCAGTGGCAAAAACACAATCAAGAAATCCAGTCTTTCTTTATGGATTGAAGCAAGTGCGGCAGGAATTCAGGCCAGTCAGAGGAAGTAAGGAATAAGGACTGGAACAAAAAGATTGAAAAATCAACGAATTACAAAAGTTGGAAGGAAAAAAAGGCATAGGATTTAATGTGGCTATGACACTCACATTTCCTCTTTCTCTCTCACACAAACATACATAATTGATTTCTGTACTCTACAATGAGCTGATCTTGTAATATGATTTCTTTCATATCAATTATAAAAGCTACCAGGTAAGCAATGCAATGTCACCAAAGGTACTGCACAGTCAGTTTTTTGCAAAAAAAAAAAAAAAGGATATTTATTTGTTATGAAATCTGTTAACAGAATAAGGCCATGCCACTTTCAAAGCCATGTTTAAAAAACCATATTGTGATGATGAGAGTAAAGTGTGGGCATAGATTCCATTATCATTTTACTGATCAACTGCCAACTCGCCAATGTCTTCCTTTAATATCAGATCCAAGGCTACTGATCAGAAGCTTTGGCTATCAAACCGGTATAGCTGGCTGCTGGCAGAACACTGTTGTGCAGCTGCATGCATGGCCTTTGTTATCAGCCATAGTGGCACAGTGGTTAGAATGTAGTACTGCAGGCTACTTCTGCTGACTGCCGGCTGCCAGCAATTTGGCAGTTCAAATCTTACCAGCTCAATGTTGACTCAGGCTTCTATCCTTCCAAGGTGGGAAAAATGAGGACCTAGATTGTTGGGAGTAAATGCTGATTCTGTAAACTGCTTAGAGAAGGCTGTAAAGCACTGTGAAGCAATATATAAGTCTAAATGCTACTGCTATATTGTAGAAAACCTGTCACTTTACACATGACTACTCTGCCATTTCAACCATAACAACATTTTCTCCTAAAGCATCAATATAATTTTTCTGAATGATGTTTTGGATTATTTGGCCAAGTATCTTGTCAGTTTCTGGGTTGGGGAATGGAATCTGATGACTGAGACATAACTTCTCTCAGACCATAGAGTTTGAGAGTTGCACAAATTAACTATGTTGAACTGACCCCTGGAACTGTAGTGGTACAAAACAAGGCATGAGAAATTCCAAATTTGTGTATATATTTTAATAATGAGGCATATGTCTGATAAAAGTAAATGCTAGGATATAAAATACCTTTGCTTGAAAATAACTTTAATAAGAAATATTGAATTTATTAAGACAGTCTCCCTAAATAGTGCTGTATAACAAAACATTCAGAAATTCAAATTATCATATGTTCCATCCAGTGTATGATCAATAAATGCCACTAAACTCCTGTTCTCTCTGTTTTGCAGGAATAAACAAACAACGGTTTGGATGCTGACGTCCACTTAATATATTCTGCTGCTACTGGAGGAGAAAAAAAAATGGAATAGCAATTTGCTTCAGCAGCCCCTTCTGTGCAATCATTCTGTGCATGTCCCTTTATGCAAGAAGCATCAATTTGTTCCTGCTTCCTCTCCCATCAGTGAAGGGAAATCTGCTTCCAGCTGGTTATTTAAAGTCCTTGAAGTGTTGCTTTTTTCTGCTTCTTGGTCTTTAGGGGGATAGAAACCAGGGGAATTTATGTGCGCTAGACTAAGGTTGTGTGGGCTGTCCTGCCATAAAGGGGTGACATGTGACCCTTTAATCCACCCATTTGCCTCTTTCAGTATATGGGGGAGTGGGTAGTCTATAAATAGTTGTAAATGTATACTTAAATGCATATTTACTTCTAAAAAATGTGGAATTCGAAGACAGATGTTAGCAAACTACTAATTACCCCACTGAATACTACCATATATTTCATCAAGTGAAAAAAAAATCTAATATTATGCACATAATGGGCATAATCTTTAGTAAAAATTCACACACAGAAAAATAAGTTCTATTTGTTTGTGCCTTTGGTTGATTCATTGAATGAAATGTATTCTTCCATCCAAAGCCATGCAGTTTTTTTTTTTTCAACAAACAGAGCCACGTACTGCATAAATGTCAAGGCAAACATTGTCACTTCCAAACAATTATCCCAAGCAAAATTGAATTCATAATTCACTTTGCCTTCTGAGATTGTCAGTTTTCTGATAAGAGCTAGCCTTTTTTTATTATTTGTCTAGAGTTCAGCATAATTCTACCATCTACATAGCAACTGTATTCATCTTTTATTAAATTGACCAAATAACAACACAATTGCGAGGTTTTGTAAACACAAAATGAGAGCAAGTAAGTAAAAGAAAAGTATGTGAGCTACTCATTGACAAAATAATACTCAACCAAAGTTTGAAGAAGGGAAAACTTTATGAAAAGCTTTCCAACTTAGCATTATAGATCCCCCCCTGGGGAGGGAGGCACAATCTAACCCACAACAAAACAGATGTATAATACATTTTTCTTCCTAGCAGATGAGTTATGATTTTCATCAGTTGTATTCAAAAAAGTACTTTCACAATAATTGGGAAGAAGCATTCCATATCAAGTAGGCATGCAACATCAATTATTTTGCAACCAATCTGGACTAGCCTATACTACCCACTCGATATCTATAATCATCTATTATTGGTGTTTAGATATCAAAAGGAATCTCCTAGTCTTACATGTTGATATTAAATATTTCTTTTTAATTTTTTTAAACTTTTTAATATTTCAAACCATAATCACATTAAATACACATGTGGATATTTGGATATTTCTGAACTCTCTTTAGAACAGATATTGTTCACTTTAGAACTATATCTATACAAAACAGCTTTCCCTAATCTAACACTCTCCTAATACATTTAAAGTAGTTTTCCCCCAAATTCCCAGTCACTATGGCCATGGACCTATTCACATTTCCAAGGTTTCTGTAAATTGCATCTTAACTCACTTGGAAGAGAATAAACTGGAGAAGGTTTCCATTACTTTAGTTGTGGAAGTTAATACACATAAACAAGTACAAATGAACATATGTTGCTGTTGATATTTTCTTTGCAACAGGCTTGGTAATTCAGTGAATGCTAATGATTCTGGCATGATTTTTTTTTTCAAATGATATGATGTAAGGTTCAAATTCCAAAATACTGAAGTTGGGCTCTTGTATTTCTATAGTATTACATCTGAACTATTGCTGTAATTATCATATCTAATGGTATTAATATGCTTCACACACCCTTCTTCAGCCACTTCAAGTGGTGGCTATTTCAAGGAGGTTTTCCAAGGGAATGGATCTTTTGCACATATCAGCAAAGACTTCCATAAAACTAATTAATGTGATGCTTTCTTGATTTTTCAAAAGAGAATCAGGCCAGTCTGGCAGCTGGGAATGAATGGGCAGGGTGACAGGATGTAGTGTTTTCATGGGGTGCCAAGTGGCAAAAATGCAAAGCCTTTTGCTACTGAGTAAATGTCCAAAATTAGACTTCTTTTCTTTTCCTTCCTAACCATTGGCTTAATGTCTGTGGAGATTTTCAGTCATCCAGGTTCATCTTTGGGACATACCATTAGCTTAATCTGTCTTTTTTTATTTATATAACCCAATGTCCTTATCATCCATTTCATATTGTTACTGTTTTTCCTCTTTATTTTTCTTACTCTTTCCAAGAAAATATGCTCATATCCAGAATATTAAATTGGGATTGTTACACCAAGTATCCATTTTATTTAACAATAATCTTGCCCTTTTTTTGCTCATTTTTAAATATTTGGAAACATCCACAAATACTTTATTTCTTTTTAATACTTCCCATTTTTGACTTCATTTGACTTATTTCCAATTTGGCTTCTTTTCAAATCTGGTAATTCTAGTTAATTTCTTTTTCATGTAGTTTACTTCTGCCCGGAACTGTACTTAGCCAACACTGTAAGATTTGTTGATATTATGTGGCAATCTAAATATAACAACTACCTTAGTGAGGCTTTTTACTGATCAATGTGTATGTGGATTATTCATGCACTGACTGAGTAAAAGGATGGGTTCATTGCCATATTTATATACCCAAATATACAATCTTCATTTGGAAGACCATCATATTCATATTTCAGTTACACAAATATTTCTAGTGAAATTTCAGAGTGAAATAAAAAAAAAAATACTATTAGTTATACAATGGAAGGATTTCTATATATATGGTTTTGTCCTTTAGTCTGAATGTGAGCATAAGTTTCGATGGTGTCTTAGAATCCTATATCTTTGCACCAACCTTTATGACCTTGGCACTTTCTGCATATGTTGGATTAAAACTGTCAGAATTCATGGCTAGTTATCATGTACAGCTTTGAACAATTCAATGGTTTTGGAAAGTGGTTTGCTTCAAATCTTTATTTGAACTTTTCTTTTGAAAAACAGTGTTTGAATTACTTGTATCCATCTATCTGCCAAGATATGACTGGCAAACATACAACTTTGCTAGGAATATTATTTCTGTTAGCTCTCTGTAGAAGCCTTTTGGTTGTATATGAAAAGATAAAGGGTCACCTTAATTAAACATTAGCTTAGATTCTGGAGCCAGAGTTTCACTATTTGTATATAAAACAAGTTTCTAATTCTTGGGAAGCCTGCTGTCCGAGCTGAGATTTGAGTCTTGGAATAAAAAAGTCTTATTATTTGTGTGTATGAGTGTCCTGCCTTTGAGTCATTGTTGACAGTGACTGCCTAGACCAGTGGTGGTCTTTTACTTACCGAGTGCCGAAATGTATGCACTTTGTACATGCCATCCGTATAGTGTGTGGCTCCTCCATGTGCACTGCATGTGCAACCACACCACCTGAACAGGCATGCAGCTTTTGCACATGCAATACATGTGTGCTGCGTGCAGACAGTCATGCAAACATGAGCAATCATGTGTGCATTCGCAGGAAAGCTCCAAAGACCACCTGGATTTCCTGCTTCAATCGCATGCATGCACAGTAGAGGCCCAAAGACCAGCTGTGTCTGTGCAATTGTTCATGTATGCATGCGTAATTGCATGTGCATGCTCATCTGGAGGTAAGTTGGCCGACAGCTTGTGTGCCCAGAAAGATGGCTCTGCATGCCACGTGTGGCACCCGTGCCATAGGTTCATCATCACGGGCCTAGACTAATCCCTGCAATTTTCTTGGCAAGATTTCAGAAATGATTTGCCATTATCCCCTTTCTAGAGTTGAGAGGTAGTGAATGGCCCATTCAGTCATCTGGCTCTGTGCCTAAGGCAGGACTAGAACTTCAGGGTTCCCCAGTTTCTAACCTGATGCCTTAACCACTACACCAAACTGGTTCCCATGACACACTTACATACATACTTTCAATGAATATGCAACAGTGAATCATGTCTGTTTGGTGTGCGTGCTCTTGTGTGCATGAATGCATGCTAATCTACTTTTTTTAAAAAAAAATATTGCATATAAAAATTCCAAATTTCCAAATGAACTGTGTGTTGTCTGAATAAAAATAATTTTAAGAAATAAGAACTATAGTGTTTACAGTAATATTCATTACATTGATATTAATCATATAATAATAATTGGATATCCATTTTAACAACTATTCCTTATAAAATTAGTCCTTCTCTTATATTTCCATGTTTCTAACTTCTTTTTTTATTGACTATACAAACTATACAAACATGATATCTGATGACTGGCATGTATTGATGACATGAATCTTTTTCTTGTCCTTTCCATTGAGCTTCCTCTTCAGGATCTGTTTTATGGTACTTGGATGTTGCTATTTTCCTTGTCTCCTCACTGTGGTTCCCATGTGGTACCAAAGTACTTGTAACTGGTCTACATGTTTGCTATGTGGCTTGCTTGTAGTTCTACCCCTATCAGTCATAACTACCTAATCTCTCTTGACTACCATCTAACTATGTTTTTCCAGATAGGGATTTGAACCCCAGATTTCTGAATCAAAGATGACGCTCTAAACACTATGCAATCCAGCTGCTCACTCTCTTTGCAGAGTCTCCCATCTAGACTTTGGAGCATCTAATCCATACACTGTATAGATGTTTCTGCCTGCATATCTCTCTCTCTCTCTCTCTATCTCTCTCTCTTTCATCTATCTTTATACACACACACCACAGACATACACATACTGTATGTACACACATTTAGCAACTGGAGACAACACACATACATACACACATGGTGTGTGTATTCATTCATGTTCCTTGTTTTGTTACATTGTGCTATTTTTATTTATCAAATGTTAAGCAATTTAATGTGATATTACTTAGTATTATTTATATTCAATGTCTTTTTTGACTATGTGAGAGAACTAGTATTTAGTTTTGAAATATGGCTTAACAAATATAAAAATAAAGCAAAATTCAACTATATTTCTATCAGTTTCTGCATCATGTATCTCATTTTGTCCTTCACACAATCTTGGGTTTATTCTAAGCACAGGTAACTCATTTTCTAACCCTTCTCCAGAGGTGAAGAAATATCTAGATGGATGGCAATTCATCTTTGAGATCTTGAATATTCCTCACTGTTGAATCTGAGAATGTTAGATGGATGGCAAGTCATCTTTAAGATGTTGTATATTCCTTACTCCTACTAACTAGATTCCTATGAGAAACTAAAAAAAATGTTATTTGGCCTTATGCTCATGTATTCCAGCAACTGCCACTCAGATTCCTACTGCTTCTGATACAGGAGATAATATATAACTATCATTACCTTGTCCACCAGGAATCTTTCTTAATTCTTTTTTAAGCTATCCAGATTGTCAGGTCTCTTACTTTAATTATATTTTGTATATATGGGATAGATGTTTTTTCATCTCTATTCTGAATTTCCCATCTTCCTTTATAATTATTGACATTTGTGTAAAATATTACATACCTTTTACATCTCCCCCCCTCCAACCATTCTCTTTGCAGGCTTTTATTATGGGAAAATAATTCTAACCTGTTGATTATTGTGGCAGCTCTTTTCTGCATTTTCGTCCATCATTAGTTTCCTATTGAAGTGTAGTGATCATAGATATTATATCTAACCATGAGAATTCTAAAAAGAAAAAGAAAGGAAACATGCATCATAACATTTATGTTTCTTTGTGCTTTTGTGCATGTATTGTTTTCTTACACAATAACTTCTTGTTGAGTTGTTGCATTCTCCCCCTTCCTCCCTCCAGCTTAATATATGCTTATAGTAATATCCAGAATTGTAAAGTGTTGCATGATATATGCCATTTGCCAGAGAAATAAATTTTACTAATCCCATATATGCATATATTGTTATGGAATGTGCCCCTGTAGGAGTGAGGGAGAGATTTTGCCAATTTAGCACTTTCCCAAAAAGAGACCCACATCAAGAGATTCAAGCTGGATGGATGATGAAAGAAGACATTCAGAGTAACCACATCCTAGAATATCACAGGACATATCTTATACTTTATCTTTAGTTTGGCAACACACTATCTATTCAGTGTAAGCAAATAAGGGATTAGATTTGATTGGATCTCACTGTCTTGTCTCTTGGATGGGGCCTGGCAATTGAAAAGATATACAGTATGTTCTGTAAATCTGATAGCATAAAAAGTCTAAAAACATTGAAAATTCATATCAGGTTGAGGTATAATCACAGAATTTTAATGTTCAACATTGATATACCATTACAGTATGTATGGTATGCAAGCATTCTCCTGTTATTATAAACAATGATTTAAAGAACCTTTAGATATTGTCTATATGATATTTTGAGGCCAGCCAATTGAAAATATTTTTCTCTTGTAATTACTTGAGGTATTATAAGTGAAAGACACTTCAAATGTTCTGCCTACATTCCTCCTGAATATTCAAGCTGCATATATTGTGAAATTAACATTAAAAAGGAATAATCCATATCGCTCTGAGGTCAGCCACTAGGATTTTCAAATGACAGGATCATTAAAACAATTCCTGAGGACAAGAAAGAAAATGCAGTAGAATTAATCTTTAAAATATTATTTAAACACAATTTTAGCCATAGACACTGTCTCCTCACCTACTTTGGTGAATAATTCTTCAATTGTTCAAGACTAAAAAGAGAATGTGGGGGGAGGGTTGAGCCATAAGGTACACTGTTGCAGGCTAAGAAAAAAACATAATATAATTGGAAGAAGGTGACATTTTGTAGAGATGTTTAGAGGTTCAAAAGGGTGTTTCAATTTCATGAAGCTCTAAGCAAAAATATTCCCTTGAAGCAAACTCACAAAGAAAATTGACTTCCCTCTTCCTGGTTGTAAGCAAGTGGGGCAGAATGGTCACACTATTTTGTTTTGCTTGTAAAAAAAAACAACAACACAGTGGCTTCTGCAGAAGTGTAGCATATGTAGAGAAGCTGCTGCCTTTGAAGCAAGGCCTTTAACTGATGTCAAGTTAAAACAGCCTCACATTTGAAAATTCTCTTCTGACATGCAAAGTGAAGCATCAGAATAGAGTGAATATGTCTGCAGATGAATTTGATATCCTGAGGTATGCAGTTCATTTCTGCTGCATGCAGGGAAGCATCGAGGCAGACTGGTATTATTGTGTTTGTATCTACCTAGGCATGAACATATATGTATACTCCACCAACTCCAGGGGACCACAATAGTTTTGTTTATTTGTTTATCAAATTTCTATACAACCCATCCCAATCCGCATGTCTTTTTGCTTGCAATTTTAAGCCATTTCAACCATTTCACATTGAACAGCAAGCGATAATAAATCCATTTCACCCATCATAATGTTTATGACTAGTGACTTCCTGAAATATTACATGGTTTCCAAGTGTTTATAATAATTTAAAGTCCTTAGTTATTATCCAGTCTAGATTCTTAAGAATTCTATGCCATATTATTATTATTAATAATATTATTGTGTAGACTTTATTCATAAAACATAAAACTCAGTCAACTGAACATTTAAAAATGTACCACAAATATTATTGATTAGCACTGAAGGTTGATAAAGGTTGTTGACAGAATTCTAGGTATCTGCAAAGCATCTTCTTAAAATATACAATGTTCCGAGTAGCTCTTTAGCTGATTTTCAACTGCTTCAACATGCAATAAGTAATTCCAATCCAATACCTTTTGATTAAATTATGTTACTTGTTGGTTGCTTCTTTGAGTATTTTCTGGCCTTTTTAAAAGGTCAATTAACATTCCATCAAAGATTGTTTGGATGACCAACAATGATCTGTTCATTGCACAATATTGCCATTTCTGCACACTATGCATTATGTCCAGTGGAGGGATTCAAATAATATTTAGCAACCAGTTCTTTGCTCTAATGAGCAGCTGAACCAGCAGTTGTCTGAAATGCTTAGAAAGTTAACAGATGGTTCTAGAGAATAGGTGTGAACTGGTTGAATCCCACCTTTGATTATGTCACATACTATTGTCTTTGCTTCATATTTTGCTATCTTCAATGATTGCTTATATAAGAGGACAATTTTATTTTCCAATATCTTCTTTCAATTGCTTTCAATGGTGTTGTTCACTTCAATATATTCTGTAGTGTTTCTGACTGCCTGTTCATGTTTCCATTGTCATTGTCTCTGCATCATCTGCTGTTTTTCTTCTGACATTTTGCTTTTTCTACAGTTTTCTGGTATCACCAATTTTGTTGGGTGTCTATAACAGACTTTCAATGATGAAATGGTGGTTTCAGGTGATATATTGTACAATTCATGTAGTGTTTATTCTGACAGATTGATAATTTCAATTCAAATGCATTATTGTGGGTCTTAAAAATTGATGGTTGATTCAAGTTGCTGAATTTTGTGTCAATTTTCTTTCATTTTCTCTTGTGGCATGTTGATTAATGAAATTCATACTAAACCAAAATTATTAATTTGATAGAGAATTGCAGCAACTATAGAATAGAATAGAATAGAATATAATAGAAAAGAAATCTTTATTGGCCAAGTGTGATTTGACTCACAAGGAATTTGTGCATATGCTCTCAGTACATAAAAATAAATGTACATTTTCAAGAATCATAAGATGTAACACTTAATGATAGTCATAGGGTACAAATAAGCAATCTAATCATATTAGGAAACAATCAATGTAAATCACAAGGATACAAGCAACAAAGTTATAGTCATAAGTGGAGTGAGACAGGTGATAGGAATGATGAGAAGAATAGTGGATTAATTAATGGACAAAACTCACATTCTGGACATAAATTGTTTCAACTCCTACCCTCAAAACAACATTACAGAGCACTGCACACCAGAACAACTAGACACAAGAACAGCTTTTTCCCCGAATGCCATCACTCTGCTAAACAAATAATTCCCTCAACACTGTCAAATATTTACTAAGTCTGTTTTACTATTATACTTTTGATAAAAACCACTTTAAGACCACAGTTGGAATACTGCAAGCATTCTTGAAAGAATACAGAGAAGAGCAACAAAAATAATTAGTGGTCTGAAGGCTAAAATATATGAAAAACAGTTGCAATTAGTTATCTAGTTATCTTTAGTTTAATGAAAAAAGGCTAGGGGTGACATGATAACAGTGTTCCAATATATCAGGGGCTGCTACAAAGAAGAGGCCCCTCAAAATCACTTGAAGGCAGGAAAAGAAGCAATTGAGGAGAGAACCAACCTAGAACTAAGGATATTTTGTCTGATAGTTAGAACAATAAACTCAGTGGAATGACTTGCGTCCAGAAATTGGGAGTGCTCCAACAGTGGAAGTTTATAAGAAAAGACTGGACAACCATTTGTCTGAAATGTTATAGGGTTTCCTCCTTCAGCAGGGATTTGAACTAGAAGACCTCCAAAGTTCCTCCCAATTCATGTTTATGTAGACATTTAATGAACTCTCTCTCTCTCTCTGTGTGTGTATAGTCTAATTGATGGCCTATATCAGCATTTCAAATTCTATCATTTTTTTCTTAATTTCCCTCTTTGAAATCACATTTTATTCTTTCAGCAATTTGTAGATACATCAGCCATGGTATTCTGGGTTTTGCTAAGTAACTCTTGCTGTGGCTTTAATCTATTAATGGGAAGTGTTTGCATATATAATTAAACTTTTCCTACTATAATTATGCCCAATATGAAAACCATTTACAGGAAAGGCTAATGTGAAATTGTTGGACTGGTTATTTTCATCATGGAGTTCCATACTTCATCTTATAATATGTCCTTTTAAGTTTTTATACTCTTTTGTGTCTCTGTATCATAACAATCTATGAGCCCATAACTAGGTTGGCTGCTTGCAATACTGATGTTCTACTATTTGTGGATTTAATCTACTCTATTAACCAGGGCTCTCCATGGCAATTTAGCATTCTATTCATAAAACGTTTATAATTTAGCTAATTAGTTTTAAGTATTTAGATTTTTTTTAGTATTCCATTTGTTTTTATAATGTTTTACAACTTGAAACATTTCTAATTCTATTGATTTTCTAGAAAATGTGTATAAATGTTAATGTGATTTTGTAACTTACAAAAATTGTGTAGAATGTGACTATAAATAGGTGAAAGAGAGAGGGGGGAGGGAGGGAGTGGGAGAGGGAGAGAGAGAGATGCAGAGATGCAGGCAGAAACATCTATACAGTGTATGGATTAGATGCTGCAAAGTCTAGATGGGAGACTTTGCAAAATGTTGTGGTGAATAATAGGCAGAGGTGAAATTCAGCAGGTTCTAGCAAGTTCGCTAGAACCAGTAGTAAATTTTCTAAGCAATTCAGAGAACTGGTTGTTAGAAGAAATCTCCTTTTGGTTTTTTTTCCCACTTTACAGGGTTAATCCTGTAAGGAAGGCAGGAAAAAAAATTATGGTGTTGTTTCTAGCCTAAACTTTATTGCCCTTCTTACAGAAACTACCCATCCAGTCACATGACCCCCCCAGCCATGCCCACCAAGTTATGCCCACAGAACCAGTAGTAAAAAAAAATGAATTCCACCACTGATAATAGGCTTATGATGCTGTAGGCCTTCTAGATCCAGGTGGCAGATAGGTACTGGCCAATCAACCAGGCATTGTGGTAATAGACAAGGTAATAACAAGTGGTGATGATAGAGGTAGCTGTGCCAAATAACAGAAACATCAGGAAGGAGTATAAGAAGTAGGAGAAGTATTTGGTCCTGAAGGAGGAGCTAGAGAGGATGTGGAAAGCGAAAGCCAAAATGATCCCAATAGTAGCAGCAATACTTAGGGTTATGATTCCTAAACTGTGACAATTGCTCCAGTAGGTCCCAGGAACAACACTGGAACTTGCTGTCCAGAAGAGCAGAGTGCTAGAAACAGCAAAGATACAAAACTCTCAAATTCCAAGTCTTTCGCAGAGAACCTGAGATTCAGAAAGATATGTACACCCAAAGCAGTAAGAAGTTTGTGGAGATACTTAGTTATCCAAATGTGGGAGGGAACAACGTAGCTCCCTTTTGCCTTTCAGCTCATCTCAAGAGACTATCCAGGAAGAAATTAGCGACAACCGTGTGCCCTATATATTTTAATTGCTTTTTTTCTGCTGGTATTTTAAAAATTCAAGGAGGCCAATATAGATCTATTTCGAGCTATTTAGCTCTCACCAGTTGGTCATACCCTTATGGGATTTGAACCTGGGTCACCTGCATCGTAGGCAGTTGTATTAACCTCTAGGCCACAG
>JAEANM010014991.1:0-13788 GCA_017656035.1 Myanophis thanlyinensis
AGCCATGCTGGCTCAGGAATTCTGGGAGTTGAAGTCCACGAGTCATGAAGGAGCCATAATTGCCCACCCCTGCTCTAAGGGAAGGAGAGCCTTCACTGACAAAAAAAAAAATGTTGTCGAATCCTGTTATGGTGATCAAGCGATCAAAGTAATAAAACATTGCCAAAACAGTTCCATTTTCTTCAATTAAGAATAACAGAATAATTTTGTGAACTGGATATTCTTTTCCAAGTGAAGGGAGAAGTAACTTAAAGCAGGACCAAAAAGTGTGGTGAGAGCACAGACCCGAAAGGATGTTGTTTCAAAATAATCTTTCCAAGCTTTAGATGTCAGACTGTACCTTCCAGCATTACCTGTGGCTCAATATATAGAATAAGACTTCCATCAAAATAATCAAAAGATCACTGTAAAATAAAACTTCGTTTCAGAGATATTTTGATTTGAGATACAAAATGTATAGTTCTGCTAGGGTATCTATCTGCCTTATCAGCTGAATTGATAGAAGCAACATAAAAATATTCTCATAAGCTTACAGACAATAACTGCTTGAAATAAACTTTGTCTTTTAAAAAAACCCATCAAAATACTTGAACAAAAGAACGTTAATGATAAGTAGCAGTGATAAACAATTCTCTAATGCCCATTATAACTCACCAACCAGGCATAGGTGGAATCATTGTAATAGCCATGGGATAGATTTATTTAGTTTAGGCAATAACAATTGACTATAAATGTATTACCTAATATGTAGAATAAACACTCCAATGTATAAATAGATATCCCCCATGACTGTTAACTGATTCCACATAAGCCAGACAAGATGAAGCTTGCCTTTTTCTTTCTCTTTTTTTTTCTTTCTTTCCTTCCTTCCCTCTCCTCTCTCCTCATTGCTGGGACTCTTCCTACTCATTCCTAGTTTTTACCTTTCCCAGCATGCCATTAATAATATAAATGAGCATGAGAAGGCAGGTAGAAGTGAAGGGCACTCATGGCTGGATTATTTCTTTTAATACTGTGCAACAATGCATGTAGTTCTCATATTGGATAATTTAATTCAGAGCCTTTAGTTTTGCCATTTGAGAAGTCATTTTATTTAACATCGGTTTTTCAGAACAAGATTAAGCTCAAGCAGCATTGTGTTTTATGTTAACACAGCAGAGTCAAACACGTCAACTAATGTAGTAGCTTTGGCTGTTGCTTCTTGTTCTATATTAGTTAAAAATAAAGTACGGTAGAGAACAAATTTGATCTTTTCTGATTATTTAAAAGAGGTCACAGTTGTATATCACTTTAAAATAACAGCATGGCTCTTGGAAGAAACTAGTAATGCACACTGAAAATCAGTGGCCTTCCAAATTAGACCATTTTTCGGTTTTTAGCACAGTGCCATTCTTCATACTTTGCAAATTTATCAGGAAGTAGCATCAAACTGAATTATTCCATATTTACCAGTTATCATCCACTCAGGATCAATTTTCATGAGCTGTTTACCTTGCCCAGGTTTCAAACCAACCTGAGTATCAGATTTCAATGTCCTTAAGCTACAGAGTGGTGCAGGATGAAAATTGTTCAAGGCTTGATGGAATGGCACTGTGAATTCCCACTTTCGATCACCTGTTAGCTTTCTATAGTTCAAATCACCTTTGAAAATAATTAAGCTTGATTTCTGTAACTCAGTGTATAAATCAGGAGCAATCTGAGCCATACTAGAAAATTCATGTGGCAAAGTCCAGAACATGTGATCATGATAAATCCAAACACCTTTTTTCAGAAAGCCCTCCCAGGAGACACCACATCTAGCCATCCATTTATGATTAGCTGCCTTCATTTGTCCAATTGTCCAATCCAGGTCATGTTTTGTAGTATCTGACACATACCATGGAATACTTTTCCCATGGAAATGAATTTCAGTAACCAATTCTGAGGATATCACAAATTCAGCCAAAACAAGATCAGTAATAAGTTCAAAACCAGCATTATCCAGGACTATGTCAAGTCTAGTTGGTGTTTTGTTTTTCTTTTTGTTTATAAGCAGTGACCAAAGTTTTTCCATGTGATCCACCAAAATGAATTTTTTTAATTCTTCCACAGATTGTAATGGGTCAGACTTCTGAGAATTATCCGCCCCAGCTGAAATGGACAGATCACACTTATTGCCCCATAATGAAACCTAAAAAAAGAAAATATTGCTTGTTAATTTTTGGTAATTAGGCAATTCTTTGCTCTGCTAAACTTAATCCAATAGTCTGCCAAAGCAAACTGCATTTGTTGCAAAGGGGGAAATGATATACTGTACAGCTTCCTCCCAAATCTATGAAAAAGTATTGAACCAGTACGGGATTGGTGTCATACCAAACAAAATCAGAACATTCCCATTCTATTCCCGAATGCTTTACGTATCCCTAGCTTTCAGTCACTATTTTGAACAGTTGTGATCATATCTATTACTTTGTATAAAACAAACTTTTAAAAATTCTGACAGTATGTATACTTTTGCAGCAGTTCTTGGAACTCGAAACATGGTATTGTTTAGTTTTCAAAATATGGAAATATAAACAAGCACCAGTTTTACCTGAATTAGCTCACAAAATTCCTCCTTCAAACGTTTTTCATCTAAGCCATCTGTATTTTTCAATATTTCTTGGAGACAAGAACTTAGAACAATCATGGCTTGCTGAGATTCAGAGAAAGCATGATTCTTTTCTTCTTTAAATACATCAAAGTTGCTGATGGGTGGACTAAACAAAAAATGTTCTTTAGATTAGTTTCTGATATCATTAGCATCTAAAACATAAACATCTTAAACTTTTTTTCCCCTTCAGACTGTATATCACATTGAACATATTAACTACTTTTGACTAAATGAATCTTGTTAGAAATGCATAGCATGAGATTATTTTAACATGTTCAATTATACCTAGTATTATTTTTCAATAACAACCCATATTGGGAACATATATTGTTTTGTTCCATGTTTGACAATGGGGTTGACAATGGCTTAACTTATTCTTCGTTTTCCCCCTCATTAATACATATATATAGACATACATCTTTTTAACTTAAACAAGTTAAAATACTTGTTTCTACTTCTTAATGTTGCTGCTGCTCCTTATCAGTTTTCATTGGCTAAAATAATTAAAGGAGTACTTAACTAAAAGATATATTTCTCAAAAAGGCATATATAAACTAATGTTACTCTACTGATCAACCATTGTATTCTAACATAGAAGAGAATATGGAACAGGGCTACATAGTATCTTTGCATGAGTGAACAAGCAAGAGAGAAAATTCATTATTTATTATTTCTATTTTAACTTGAACTACCAAACAGAATTACTTTACATGCAATCCTGAATAATATTGCAGCTTTGAACAGGTTAGTTTCCTGACAAAGTCCTTCTTTAGTTCAGTCTCAATGAATGAAGGTGAGTTTGAATCCATGCTCAAGCTCGCCATGACTGCATGTGGATTTAATGGAACTCAAAAGCCTCATTTCAGACAATAATGAAACCACATCAAATTCACTTAACTTTACCAGTCTGTACAAACAGAAGAGAGTATTTCAATATTTGTAGCAAGCCGTTAACTAAGATTAATGATATTTATTAGTCATAGAACCCTGAATGATCTCAAAAGTTAAAACAAGTTAAACCTGATTAGTACTGGAATTTTAGGGCTGTTCTCTAAAATGGACAATCAGATAACCTTCAGGGAAAAAGGCAACAGCAAGCACTTTTTGAAATGTGGTTGAGGGAATTGCATGGATCAAGCTTGACTAAATTTTATGTATCTTTTTCCTCAAATACGTAAACAAAAAGAGACAAGATCATACAAGCTTACCTCTGAATAAGGGCTTCATGAATTCTACGATACATGTAACATTCTGTATACAACCAAGGAGATTGAAACCAGCTTGGTGGTTCATTTGATACATTTTTATGATATTCTAAGTACTGGTTCCACAGAGGGGTATCAGGGAGATTATCATTCAATGCAATCAGCGGCTTGTCTGTCTGCAATTCATTCCGCAACTTGGAAAGATAGGCTATAGCTTTCTTTTCTGCTTCAATGCCTTTCTAAAATAAAGTGAAAATGTTTCTAATGCAAGTGTTTATGCTTACTAAATTTACACTGTAATACGGTATATTCAATACATATCTTTTTAAACATATTGAAAATATTAGTGTTGAGACTCGAAAATATCCAGACCCATAGTTCAGTATGGCAACCATTTTAGTGACCATAGTGAATTAAACTAATAACCAAATGAATATTTGTGCTATGCTGAACATGGAAGTAAGTGAATAAACATGGCCTCAAAAGGAAAAGAGAAGTGTGATAGATTTAAAAGAGGGTTCTTTATTCTTAATATTTACATAAACTGAACGTAAGAGTAGAGCAGTGGCAAACAATAAGGCAATGGTAAATTAAAATATATTTTTCATGAATCATTAGTTTGTGCTGGTGCTAGGTTTGAACATCCCAATGATGCTATGAGATATAGTATTGAAAACATCCCTACTCAAAATGTTCATCCACAACAGGAAAATCATATTTAAGGGATTAGATTAGACACAATTCATTGAAGAAGGAAATGCAACATATTCTAGTATTTTCCCAAATGGTCGTTTATAATTAGGGCAATGTCAGCATAATACTGGGAGATTATACTGTATATCTTCTTGAAGGGAAAACAGGGTACAAAAGCCAGCCTGCTATTCCACTCTGAAGAGAAGGGACAGATTATATCCAGGGAAAGCCAACCCAATATAAAAGACATAGAAAAAATTTGAAAGGGGGACAGATTTGACCTTCCTACACTCAAAATCATACAACAAATATCATAGTAGCCATGAAATAAAAACGTATTTACTGCTTGGAAGAATATGACAGAGCTAGACAAAATATGGAAGACATCAGACTTAGGACCCAGTGGAGTGGGAAAGCAGGCCCAAGGTCTTAGGGGACTCAATAGGATGGGAAGCGGAGTACAGGTGCCTTAGGTGGGGGAGTTTCCTGGTAGGCCTGAAGCATGCCACATATGAATTGGGGAGATGCTGCAGTTTGGGCATGGGCTTACACTAGATCTCTCAGGGCCTCCCCCACCCAAGACACTCTGTGCTCTGCTTAACTACCAAAATGGGGAGAGCAGTTATTGGTGTCATTAAGCGAGGTGATCACATGGGCACCTTGCTTAACCACAGTCATGATTTACAATGTAATGGGAAGACTCCAAGATGATCTTGAAGCTGAATGATTGAGCAAAAATCACCCTCTGGTGACCTCTTGGAAGATGCTGTAGTGGATAGGTTGGAAGATGCTGTAGTGGATAGGTTGGATTAAATTATTTCAAAGATTCCTTCCAACCTTTACATTCTACAATAGTTTATAAAGTGCTGATCGTTGGTATGTAACCTAATGAGAATCTTGTATATGAAGGAATGACTAAAATAAATGGAAACTGAACATCTTTCCTATCTTAGGAAAAGAGATATCTGGATCTTTTTTTTAAAACTGGCATGGGGCATAACCCAGTAAGAAAAATTAATTTTAATTTATATTTCCTACTTCTAAATTATTATTCTAAAATATCACTGTTCACCATTCACTGAAAGAAAAACATTTTCTTCTTCTAATGATACTAGCGTTCAGGTTCAATTAATTAATTAGCAACCATTGTAGATCATAAAAGGCACTTACCTGTTCATGCACAATGGCCTACTACAAGATTCTAAGAGTTGATTAGTTTAGAAAACTTTAAAAGATTTGAAAAATGAGAAAATGATGCTCAACAAGACAAACCTTGGCAAATCCAGTACATCCTTGAAATTTAAAACAGGAAATCGTATGTCTAAGTTATGCAGAACTAACTATAGAAAAAAGCAGTAAGCAGAGTCAACATTTGTATTCATACAAGAACAAAACAGAAAGGGTCAAGTTTCTTACTTCTCCATGTTCTTCAAAGAATTCATGTTTATGTCGATGTAAAGTATCAATAACACGAGTCAGGATAAGAGGCAGCCTATCTTTAATTGTATTATATGCAAAAGATCTATAAAAAAACAATATTTCAGGATTGTAAATAGCTTGTTTACCAAATATACAACATGAATTAGAATGTGAATTTTATTTTTAAAATTTGGGCCCCTGGAAAGCTTGAAATTAGCATACAATTTAAGTCTAACCAATTAGTCATAGTGTCAGAGCCTTCCAGCTTTAAAAATAAGGGCACCTAATAAAGCTGGAGGGCTGTGATACTACGAACTGATTGTTTAGGCTTAAATTGTACACTTATTTTAGACTCTAACCTTATTTTTTTAAATAAAAAATTAACTACCCTACTTTAATGTGCTTGTTATGTACTATATATCTTGTTCAGTCTGAACAGGCCATATATATGTCTCTGCAATTTTCTCAGCAAGGTTTTCAGAGTGATTTTCCCAAAGTCTTCTGGATTGGCTTTGCACCTATGATAGAACTATAAGTGAGAGTGTTTCTAGCACATTTAATTACACCAAAGCAATTTTTGGGAATGAAGTACCTGACTGGAATCATGAAATTACTGATACATTTTCAATAAATACAAATATAAAACTGGGAAGCTATACAGACCAAGCTATTATCTATCAGGGTCGCATTTTTATGATTTCTGCAAAAGAATAGTGACATTTGCTTAATTTTAACACCAGTAATTTAATGAACACAAGCACAGCTGATTAATTTATAGGTGGCCACTTTTAAATTAAGACAAGTTTTTGTAGCATTGGCCCAAATTGCTGGGGGTTTAATTTACGGTTTAGTGCCTCGTGCAAACCCACAAAAATTGAACACTGAGCACACCACGGTTCAATTAAGCATGGGTTAAGTTAAGCCATGTCACCGGAATCTAGCCGAAAATAGCAATAAGCAAACTGGCGCAGTCTTCCACAACCTGACGCCTGCCTAACGCTTTGGGGTTGCAATCCCCCCCCCCCCCAAAAAAAAAAAAAAAGAAATCTGGGAGCCTTGGCAATTCAAACAAGCAGCCTCAAAGCAGAACAGGAAAGAAGATTTTCAGAAACACTCGGGCAAAAACTCGTGTTGTGACACTCCACAGTTTCAACCTTCTCAATATCCCGATGCTTTATTCCTGCTCCCCTCCCCACCCCTCCTCCCGTTTCCAAACTACAAGGAGCCGGCGAGGGAAAGAAACGCACCCCTTGATCTTGCCCGTAAGAGAAGCCGGTAACCCCACCAATTGCGGCGTCGCCATTTTAATCATTATGACCTCAGCCCCGCGGACTGCGGCTGCGCAACTTCTGAGCCAACTCTCTTTCCTATTGGTCGGTTGTCTTGGTGCGTTTATTGGTCAAAAAGATGAGACACGGGAAGGCTGCGGGAGAGTTGGAGAAGAAGCCAGGCGGAAAGCCACGTGAGGTCACCTGACGGCGAAGCGCGAGCTTTTCTTCCTCGCTCTTAGCTAGGGGGCTGGGGGGGGGTGGATCCAAAGAGAGGCGAGGTGGAGAATATGATTGGACGAAGCGAGCACGTGGCGGACGGGGCAGAAGTCGGTGTGGCGTTTTGCCGCTCTTAAAGAGGCGCGAGCGGGTTTGGGATTCAGGTAACGGAGCTAATATAAAACGGGCGTTTTATATAACTCTCTCTCTCTCTCTCTCTCGCTTCTGTTTTTCTATTGGAATCAAAATGTGGCTCAAATGGAAGTGGGGGTGGGGGTGGTTCCTTTATTATTTATTTATTTATTTCGCGGTCCCTGTTGTACTTTCCCCTCACGATCGGAATTAAGGAAAATATTTTATTCGATCGGACGTTAATCGAGTCAATGGCACTGCTTGGTAGTGGGTCCGCGCCTCCTTAATGAGACGAATTTCAGAGAATAACGTTAGGAAGGTTTTTTTTTTTCTCCCTATAAAAATACCTGCCTATATTTTTTAAAAAAAGTATTCCGAGTTGGGTCGGGCCTCCCTTTTGAATACCTTTGGTCGGGGTATTCAAGAGTCGTGAGGTATTTATGTCGCCAGCACACAAACTGATGGACGAAACAGAGCTTACAGGTGGGTAATAGGCAAGCTAGCCTGCTGATGTTTTTGAGAATTCACTTTCTACCTGCAGTTGACAAGGCATTGTGAGCAAATAGTTTCAAACATCAAATTTTGATTATAAATTATATTTATTTATTTTATTTTATTAAATTTATATTTATATAAATTTAAATTCTTTGCCTGTGAACTAAATGAGAACCCAGCTGGATGGTTTGGATGGGACTTAATTGAGCTTCCCATCAAATGTGAGCTCTGAGAGGAGGATAAGATGATATATTAGTTGTATACTGTGACATACTGTTTAGTATACTACTTGTAGCTATATTAATACAGTGCAGCCCATTACGTTTTGTAGGTTATGTTACTCCCATAGGGTCTGCATTGAACAATTCTTGAAATTGTTTTAGAATGCAGGCGGCTAAAACTATTAGTTTACTTTCATGTAGATCTATTTTTGATGAAAACACATGGCAGATTAGGTTAAAACTGTAATATTGGACCACGGATATCATAGATAGATTCTTAAAGTAGACCCTCAGATCTAATAAAATGTAGAGTTTTTACTGAATAGTCTGTGACTTTAGCAATGGAATATTTTTAGAGACCCTTCAACTTTCTGGATTGCTCAACTGAGAAGAATATTTTGTGGCCTTGTTCAATTGCACTCTACTATGAATGGAATAGCAAAAAAGGCCTAATTCTAAACATGCTCAGGTTTTTGTAAAACATTATTTTGGATAATTAGCCTCAAACTAGTAAGGCAACTCCATTCTAAACAATATGTTTAGCTAATCCCTATACTAAGTACAAATCGGCTGAGAATTCAGTCTTGTTGAGATGCATTTTAATATTTAGTGATCCTTATCCAGTTCTATAGCTTGCAAACTTTTATTCAGAATGAAAGTAGATCACTTGGGTGTTGAATATTCAATTAACTTATTTATTCATTTGTGTAATTCATCTGCATTAGTTCTAACTGACTGTAACTGTGCACATGTACTAATTAAAATAAATGCATGTAGTAGTCATAATATTACAGGCAATAATAATATTAACACTTCCAAAGTCCTCTAGAAAATCATCTTTTTACAAGCTTCCTAAAGGCCTTGAAATTGGGAGCTATCCTAACTTTTCGGGGCTGGGAAGGCACACCATCTTCGGCATGTCCCAGAAATGTGCAAAGGTGCTTTATCAAATCTCCACAGACATCTCCCAGAAATGCACTAGTGAAATTGCAAAAGTATCAATCAACACTTTGAATTATATCCAGAAATGTACCAATTATTAGTAGCTTCACAGCAGTAATGTAATATGCTGTGATAGTAATGTGATTGCCTAATAAGCACATAGGTACTATTTTTGTACTAGGTGAGGTTTCTGAGTTGTCTTTAAGGACAGCTCCATATAAATTCAATTACAATAATCTATGCAAGAAGTAATACTGGACATGAGAAATTGTTTACAGTGCAATGAGCTGAAGCTCTCCTGATCATCTGCTCTTTTAGCAGGAGGTGTAAGTCCAGAAGGACCTAAGACTGCAAGCAATGCTCTCTGTACTAACCCCTTTTAGGGTCATGGTTAGTACTGTCTTGCAATCAGTAGGTTTCTGAATCAACAGCTACCATCTTCCTTGGGTTGAGTCTAAGCTCATATCTTCCCATCCAGACATCAAATGAAAACTACTGCCACATCTCCCATTGGGTTGGAGGTGGAGATACATAACAAGCTTCATCTACCTATTGATGAACTCTTGCCATGAAATTAATTATGACTTTCCTCAGAAGTTTCATGTATAAATTAAGCAGGATAGGATAAAGAATAAAACTCTGTTTTATAACAGAGACCAAGAGTCCAGCCTCTCTCCCCCTACCTCCACTGATTGGCCCCACTCAGGAAAGAAAGAAAACAACTAAAGGATAAACATGGGTAACAGGATTGAAGGCTGCTGTGAGGTCCAGCAATACAAGGACGGTCACGCTCCTCCCTGCACGTCTTACAAAAGTTAACTGTGAGTACAACCAGTGCTGTTTCCATTCTTTCTTCAGACTTGAATCCAGAATACTACAGATCCAGATAATTCAAAAATTATCTTTGTTCCAAGTACTCATTAGAGAAAAGGATAATTGGGTTTGTTATGGGTATGCAGTCCACATGATCTGTCTGTCTTAACTGAAGACTGCAGATATCTTAAATCAAAAAAATATTGATGAAGTGGGATACTTTAGAGATATGAAGAAATATGCCAAATGAATATTCAAAATAGGAGATTGAAAGCTTTGGTTTTTGAGATAACTTTCTTTGAAATACTTTTTGTACCATACTTAGAATCAACAAAATAAATAAATTTGATGAAGCTCGGTATATGGACAAATAGTACTATAGGGAGAGGAGGGTAAATTTTTATACAAGGAAATATTTTGGGTCACATTGGTCCTAAACATGGGTTAGAGGGAATGGATTCCCTTGAATTAAGATAGTATGACAGTATTGGCATTTAACTTCAACAAGATGCAGCAACTTTTAACCTAAACCTGTTATAAGATCTTGCAGGTTGTGTAACACAGGTTTTCAGCCAACAACATGGCATTATCTATCTATGTGGAAAGGTGCATATACATACTGGTAGATGTCCCCATTAACACTTCTGGATTCAAACATTCCTTATACTATATATTTATCTACAAATAAACAGCAAAGAGACACACTTCCCTGTCTTATTCAGTGATAAAATATTTACTAGGCATTCTATTTATTCTTATGCATGCTTTACTTCCTCATTTGAGGGACTGACTCTTCCTGGTTATATCGAACCATCCACTCAGGGTTGGCAGGAGAAACATGGTATGGGTCCTATCTATGAAAGAGTATCATCTAGCAAGAGCAGGACCAAAGGCTTTCTGCCATGGCACCTGTGTTTTTGAACACCATTCCCCCAAAATTTAGATTGGCCTAGTTTTCATGAAGATATGACTTTGCCACCATGCTTAGTATTCCAGCAATGGTGGGGAATGTTTACAGTGCCTGTGTTGAGCTGACACAAGAATGGATTGCTAGTCAACCATAGTTATTTTTTAAGTGATTATTGATGCCTTTAAATGTATATTGTGCTTATATATTTGTTTTTAACTAGTTTTTATTTGAGTCTTTTTTATTTGTTGTGAGTTATTCAAGTGAGATGGGGCATATAAAATGAATGAATGGTGTACTAATCTTACTCAATTTAGCAATTTACATTTGTGTAAAATATTTCACAGTTTAAGGTTAGTCACTTGGCTATGTTGTCTTTAAAACAGGAAATATATATAGTAAACCTGTTTTCTCATTAACCTACTGAGGAACAAAATTATTGTCTGCACCCCGTGCCTGGCATATTCAGACTGTTCTTGAAATGATGCTCATTGTTACTTCCTGTACCCTTTCATTTGGAATTCTACAAGTATTATTTTCCAGCATTACTTAACAATTTTGTCTATAGTTTTTGCATCCATTCTTCCTATTTTTCTCTTTGGAAGAATGCTATTACTATTCCTCTATGCAGGAATGCCCAAAAACAAGTTACATAATGGCCATATTTAAATTTTTTGCCAGCTAAATCATGTATATATACTATGTTTAAAATTATTTTTTAAAATTCTCATAAATGTATGGTTTCATTTTCATAATTTATTTCCTTGGTGCTAACATTTAAAATATTCATTCAAATGTTACTTTTCTATATATCGTTAGCATGCCTATGTTTTTATATTTATACTTTATATAATTTTATATTATAACTTTGTATTATTTTATCATTAGCACTACCATATATGCTTTAATTTTTACAGTATATTAAAATAATTTTATATATTATACATTATATTGTTTGCCATGTATATATTTGAATAGACTTATGCTTAATTTACATTTGGAAGAAACAGGCATTTTCTAAGCAGATAATTTTAAACAGTTCCCCATGTTCATGCAATTATGACTTACACTGCTTTTATTGGAAACTGGTGTTTATTTCCAGTTTCTGGCAAAAAAGACACCATATAGAACAACAGGTTCACTTAATGACAGCAGCATTTGCTTTATGACCATAGCTTTTGTTTAATGACCACTACAAAAAAGATAAAATCAGGTGCAGTTACATGGTGGCCCACTTTACAATTAATATGACTTAAGATCAAAACTGTGGGTTCAATTATGATCGTAAGTTGGGAACTACTTGTAGATAGTTCACAGCATGCTTAAAAATTTGATAGGATTTTGGGCCAAGTTATCTGAAAGATTGCATTCCTCTCTATGAGCATATCTGAATGATTAAAAGTCTTATACTCTATTCTGCCAACATGTGAGATCTATTTCATTGGAACTGCAAAGACTTTTCAGTGACTGTTCCTAAACTCTGGACTTCCATCCCAAAGGAGAGTTATCAGTTATTCAAAATAAAAGAGCAGAATTTGATAGGTACAGAGATTTCAACATCCAAGACTTAGCCATGGCAAACACTTGGAATCTATTAAAGAAAGTATTGCATAATATTGGCTGAAAATATCCAAACATTCGCACTTTATGTACACTGCACAGAAATAGTAAATATGCATCAATCAAGTTTGTCCAGTGTAGAGATTGTGTTAGCTTTTTTTTTCATTCATTCACTGAAAGAGACAGTTTGAGCAGGGTTATCTAAACTTTTGCATGCAAATGTGCAACTGTATCTAGAATACTGGAAATAATTTGAGCAGGAACAAAATTTCATTATCTGCTGCGTTTTCAGATTCTTTCCATTTGAGGTTGTTCTTTATTCTGGCATGTTCAATATGTCCAGTCACCTACAAAACAGAGAACTCATTTTACATCTGCACATACACGTGCATTTATTTAAAGGACACTGGCTCCTCTATAGAAAATAATATCTATAGTAAGTCTTAGAAGCACTGCAAGACTTTGTAACATTGTTTCAGTCCCTGGAATTTCATTTTATCTTCCCTGTTATCTCTTCAGATTTCAAATCAAATCTATTTCTTAATTTGAGACAGATTTAATTGTGATGTTAAATTTTGTTTTGCCAAACAAGTTCCCAAATATTTTGAGATCTGGGGGCTCTTCCCTCCATGTTTTCTATGTTATGCATTGTTTTGAGAAGCTGAGATGCAAGAATATATTCCAACTTGTTTAGAATACCAGAGGGAGTAGGGTGTGCAAAGCATTTGAAAGGAGGGTTTCACAAAGTGCATTGAAACAAGCTAAGTGTCCCTCTTTAAAGCATTAAAGCAACCATGTTATCTGGTAGGCTCATCCTGGCTTTTTGAAAGATTTTGCCTGACTATATATATGTGCACATGCACAAGCACTTTGATCACCATCCCAAAGAAGTATATTTGATAGACGGAAAATAAATCTCTTCCTTGAGAGATGTTATTCAGTCTGTGAATTATTAGATACTTAATTGGTCATTAACATTCCTATGGTGGTTAACGCAGAAATTGTTATTCCAAAGGAATTTGGAAGCAACTTAATATAATAAGATCTTTAAGAAAAGGCATGGAGAAGTAGTTGAATACAGCAGAAGCAAATATGAAAAAGAAACTCAGAAAATCCACCTAGAATGCTAATAGTGTAAGAAAGGACAGAGAGAGAAACTTGGAGAGGTTTCAAGATGTTCTTGTTACACTCTACTGTAATAAAGCAGTTGTCAGGGTTCCACACAACATCAGCAATGCAATCAGAATTCCAAAGAGACAAAGTCCAAAGAATAAGATTTTAT
>JAEANM010014993.1:0-13787 GCA_017656035.1 Myanophis thanlyinensis
ATAATTCTACCTATTATAATCATAATTCTAATCAGTTCTTTCTCATATTTTGTTAATTCTGTTTCCTTGATTATCAACAATAAGTTCTGATCTCAATATTATTATTTTCCCCATCATTTCAAATATCATTTTCTCTGACATATTAATTTCCTATCTCATACTTGATATCTTAGTTTATGACAATGTCTTAGAGTTCATTTAGATTTTGCTAAATGAAGGGGAAGGAAAATGCTCCATCTGATCATCTCAAACTGGTTCCAAAGTTTTAGACCACTGAGTTCCTCTCAGAAATCTTTATTAAGCAAATAATAATGATAATGATAATGATAATGATGATAATAATGATAATAATGATAATGACAGAGGTAGTATCCAGTTGTTCCTCCCTCAGCAGTTCCAGTACCACTTTCTGCATCTGCCCTCTGAGTATCCCCCAATCATCTGCCACAAGTTTTTTGGGGGAAAGGAAAAGGAAAAGCAATTAAACATATAATTTTTGCCTCCTTAGCCATTCTTTCTTTCTAATTGACATAGACACTTCAATTTGTTAAATTTTCTCCGTGCAACATGGGGAATGGGGAAACGTATTTGGAGGTGTGTTGTTGCTCTAAAGAAGCTTTGCAGCAATTCAGATGTGGCTCCAAACCTGCCTGTTCTCCCAAAGTCAGCTGTTTAGGGAAGGGGAGCCAACCGGTTTCTTACTTTGCACTACTTTATTTGAAACTACGGTAGTTTTCCTTTGTAATGAGGGCCTGTTGTTTCCCATTGGGAAATTCTGGCTTTGCCTGGCTTCCAACTGCAGGACAAGCATGTGACCTTTCCAATCCTTCACTGGGTCCAAAGAGACCCAGTGAAGTTTGAACTTCTTGAAGATTAAAAAGCTTCATGAAATGACTGAGGAGAAAGTCTGCTCAGCGAAAGTAGGGCAGCCACACGATTATTCCAAGAATCATTAATGTTAAAGGCAGTAGGAAATTCTGTAGGGGTCCCATAGCCTGAGAAAACCACCTGCTAATCCCAATGAGACCCTATCTGGAAAGGCTGAAGGCAGAACTTTAAAACAACTTCAATCTTCTTTGCTTTTTAAGAAATTAAGTTTCAAGACACACACTTTAAACCAGGTTTAGATACAGATTGGCAGTTTACAGGAAATGCACAATATAATTTGATACAGTTAGAAAACATTCAATTATCCCAGAACTCTGAATTCAAGGTTTGCATTTTGAAATAAACTTGAATCCATATTTAATATGACAAGGACAGTGGCGTTCCTTGATGAGGCTGGACAGATCCTTGAATACATTTTCAGTTTCATTTATGATATGGTGAGAAAACAGTGAGTCATTCTGGATCCTATCTGATACTTGTCCTGAACTTCTATAATTCATTCAGAGACTCTGCCTTTAAATGGAACTATTTTATGGTTTTTCTCCTATATATTCAAAGCAGCATTTGCTGCCAAACAATATGTAATGTATAGGATTTAGGCCAAAAGAAACAGAGGACTGCCTCTTAGAGTTCAAATAATCAAACACTCCAAAAAGTAATGTAATGTCAGATAGAAAGAAAACGTCATTTCATTAATAGAAGTCATCAGTATACAATACAATCAGGAATTTAATGTGGAAAACAAGACACTTCTATCTGTTAGGCCAAACCCCTGCCAAATGATTCCAAGTCAAGTCAAGTCAAGTAGGTTTTATTGTCATTTCAACAATATACAATACAGTACACAGTGAAACAAAACAATGTTTCCCCAGGACCAAGGTGCTACATCAGAAAACATGGATAAAAAAAGCAGGACACAAAACTACACATAACTCTAAAACTAAACTAAAAATTTAGAAAAAAAAAACTAGATACACAAGTATTTATAGTTCCAGTTTCTTTGTGTTGAGGAGTCTGATGGCTTGTGGAAAGAAACTGTTACACAGTTTGGATGTGTGGGCCCGAATGCTTCTGTACCTCTTTCCAGATGAGATGGCACGACAGTGAAGAATGTGTATGAGGGGTGTATGTGTGGTCAGCCACAATGTTTCTGGCTTTACAGATGTAGCATGTGGTGTAAATGTCCATGACAGAAGGAAGAGAAACCCCAAAAAGTCCACTGAATTAAAAAAAAACTAGGATGGCCATTGTATAGCTTAATTTTGGTTCTGATTGCAACAGAAATCAACCCTGGACAGTAATTTATTAGCAGCGTAGCTTTGTTTTGCTTTTTTCTTAAAAGCAAAGGTTAGTTTAGAAAAAGACTCTTGCCATGGTTAATTAAAACACAGCTTCGGCCCTAAGTCAACAGCAAGAAAAGCATGCCTGCAGTGAAGACAGATGTTGCGATACTAGAATCACAGAAACAAACAATTTTTGTTGTTGTTAGTTGCGAAGTCATGCCTGACCCATCACGACCCCATGGACAAAGTTCTCCCAAGCTTTTCTGTCCTACCATCCCTCGGAGTCCATTTAAGCTCCCACCAACTGCTTCAGTGACTCCATCCAGCCATCTCATTCTCTGCTGTCCCCTTCTTCTTTTGCTCTCAATTGTTTCCGGAATTAGGTTCTTCTCCAGTGAGTCCTTCCTTTTCATTAGATGGCCAAAGTATTTGAGTTTCATCTTCAGGATCTGGGCCTCTAAAGAGCAGTCAGGGTTGATCTTCTCTAGGATTGATTGGTTTGACCACCTTGCAGTTCTCCAGCACCATAATTCAAATGCCTCAATTTTTTGGCACTCAGCCTTCCTTATGGTCCAACTTTCACAGCCATACATTGCAACTGGGAAAACCACAGCCATGACTATACGCACTTTTGTTGGCAGGGTGATGTCTCTGCTTTTTAGTATGCTGTCTAGCCTTGTCATAGCTTTCCTCCCCAGGAACAAGCATCTTTTAATTTCTTGGCTGTAGTCCCCAACTGCAATGAACTTGGAGCCCAGGAAAATAAAATCTGTCACTACCTCCATTTCTTCCCAATCTATTTGCCATGGGTTGAGAGGGCCAGATGCCATGATCTTAGCTTTCTTAATGTTGAGTTTTAAGCCAGCTTTTGCATTTTCCTCTTTCACACCCATCAAAAGGCTCTTTAGTTCCTCTTCACTTTTGGCCATTAGAGTGATATCATCTGCATATCTGAGGTTGTTGATATTTCTCCCAGCAATCTTAATTCAAACTTGTGGTTCATCTAGCATCCTTTTCTCATGATGTGCTCTGCATATAAGTTAAATAGGCAGGGTGACAGTATACAGCCTTGCTGAACTTCTTTCTCAATTTTGAACCAATCAGTGGTTCCATGTCCAGTTCTCACTGTTGCTTCTTGACCCACATACAGATTTCTCAAGAGACAAATAAGACAGTCTGGTACTCCCATCTCTTTAAGAGCTACATAATCAAAGGCTTTAGCATAATCAATAAAGCAGGAGCAGATGTTTTTCTGGAACTCCCTAGCTTTCTCCATGATCCAGTGTATGTTGGCAATGTGATCTCCAGTTTCTCTGCCTCTTCAAAATCCTGCCTGTACTTCTGGTAGGTCTTGGTCCACATACTGCTGGAGCCTAGCTTGTAGGATTTTGAGCATAACTTTGCTAGCATGTAAAATGAGTGCAATGGTACAGTAATTTGGACATTCTTTGGAATTGCCCTTCTTTGGAACTGGAATGTAAACTCACCTTTTCAAATCCTGTGGCTATTGTTGAGTTTTCCAAATTTGCTGGCATATTGAGTGTAGCAATTTTACTGCATCATCTTTTAAGATTTTGAATAGCTCAGCTGAATACTGTCGCCTCCACTAGCTTTGTTGTTGCTCAGGCTTTCTAAGGCCTATTTGACTTCACATTCCAGATTATCTGGCTCAAAGTCAGTGGCCACTCCATCATGGTTATCAAAGATGTTAAGTTCATTCTTATACAGTTCTTCTGTGTAATTTTGCCACGTCTTCTTAATCTCTTCTGCTTTTGTTAGGTCCCTGCCATTTTGGTCCTTTATCATGCCCATCTTTGCATGAAACTTTACCTTCATATCTCCAATTCTCTTGAAGAGGTCTCTGGTCCTCCCTATTCTATTGTTTTCTTCTATTTCTTTTCACTGTTCATTTAAGAAGGCATTCTTATCTCTTCTAGCTATTATCTGGAAATCTGCAGTCAATTGAGTGTATCTTTCTCTTTCTCCCTTGCCTATTGCATGCTTTCTTTGCTCAGCTATTTGTAAAGCTTCCTCATATAGCCATTTTGCTTTCTTGCATTTATTTTTCTTTGGGATGGTTTTAGGTACTCCCTCTTGTACAATGTTGCAAACCTCCATCCATAGTTCTTCAGGCACTCTGTCTATCAGATCTAATTCCTTCAATCTATTTGTCACCTCTACAGTATATTCATCAGGGATATGATTTAGTTCATACTCGAGTACCTAGTGCTTTTCCCTAATTTCTTCCATTTAAGTCTAAATTTTGCAATGAGAAGCTCATGATCTGAGCCACAGTCAGCTCCTGGTCTTGTTTTAACTGACTGTATAGAACGCCTCCATTTTTGGCTGCAGAGCACATAGTCAAACTGATTTCTGTGTTGACCGTCTGGTGATATCCATGTATAGAGTCACTTCTTGGATTATTGGAAAAGAGAAGTATAGAATTACAAAAATTCAATAATTCCCACTTTCGCAGGGTCAGAGAACTGGCTAGAGAAGGAAAACAAATTTGAATAAACAATTCTCCTGCAAATTTTGTTTGCTGGAATCTTAAACTACATCTTCTAATATGACAATTTCCTTCCTACATGTTAACCAGTTAATTTACTAGAAGTACTGAAGTTGTCAAACTGATACTGGATGTACTTTCTTTCCAGTTTCACATCAGGTTTAGCTTCAAAACAACAACAACAACCCACCTCTCCAAATGTTTTGCTGAAATTTGATGAACTTAATCATAATGTCTAGGACCCAAACAGAGTTTTCTTCACCTTGTAGAAACAAAACCTATTTAAACAATAACATATGCAATTTTGTGCCTTTTGTCATTCACTTGTGCAATGTGCATCTATGTAGGCAATCAATTACAAGCTATTCAGAAGAACTGAATGACTAGTAGGACATAGTGTACAAAATGAATGAACTACAAATTGAAAAGTACATTACCAGAATGTTACTGTTATGACCCAGCCTTCACAGAAGCAAGAACCAGACTCCTTGAAAAGAAAAATTCCTCTTTATTTGCACCTTGTGAATTAACTGCATTCTCCAACAGAAAGTTCAGGCAAGAGTCCTGCAAGGAGTTAACTGAAGCAATAGGCATTATCAGCTCATTACGATAATTGCAAGGCCTGAGTTCCCAGCCAAAAGGCTACAAATTAAGTCAGAGAAATGAACCTCAGTTCTGGCGAGGCAGTCTCTGTCCCATGAAACACAATGAGCAATATCTCCAGAAATGTGAACGATAGTCTGCTACTATCATCACCACTCTCCTTTCCTCCTATTTATTCCCCACCAGGGAAGGGCCATTCAGTGTCTATGTTTATTTTGCTTCCCGAGTTGACTCCTTGTCTTTCGTTACTCACTTCTCCTATCTGCTCTGTGCATATGTGCATCTGGAAAATACTCCAGCTGTTCTTCCTCCTCAAATATCTCTGATTCCAAAGGCAGCTGCCTCTCCAGTGGCTGAGAAATGCCAGACGGCCCTGGCTCTATCTCTGTGTTTGATGCTGAGTGTCAATCAGAGCCTTCCCCAGGCTCCAGAACTAGCCTAAGTTCTTCCAGAACCTCTTCATTGTCTGAGTCTGCCTCCAGTTCCGCTGGCAGCTGGCGGGCCACAACAGTTTTTATCTTCCTAATCTTGTACTCATTTTGTGGATTGCAGAATGCATGAATTCATGCCTTATGATGGGAATGTGATTATAGAAATTTATAGTTATTTGCAGTTCTTCATATAGTTAAATATGATGGTGGGTGACAACATAGATGTCTTCAAAAGGGAATCAGGCAAAACTTACACATTTATTTCAGGACTCATCTGATCATAAATACTGGCTCTGTCTGCTATATTGCTCTCATATATGCAACTTGTCTGGCATATGGCATATGTGATATTGATTGGTATGATCTAAATAAAACTTCTAAAACTGCATTCTAACCACTGTGCCATGGTGGCACAATGGTTAGAATGCAATACTGTAGGCTAATTCTGCTGACTGCCAACTCCCAACAGTTTGGCAATTTGAATCTCACTGGCTCAAGGTTGACTCAGCCTTTCAGCCTTCCAAGGTCAGTAAAATGAGGACCCAGATTGGGGCAATACGATGATTCTGTAAACTGCTTAGAGAGGGCTGTAAAACAGTATATAAGTCTGCTATTGATACTCATATTCAAGATGCTTATGAAAATACTTATAATTATATTCCATGGTTGCAAGAGCATTTGATTAAATATGAATAGAAGTCTTCAGATTTTCTTATTCAACATAGCATCACCTCTGGTCCAAGGGGTAAATTACCAATCTCCAGAGACTTACACGAACCTTTTGGCTTGATATAGCAGAAGGGTTTGAGTGTTGAGATATATTTACAAATGGTCCTCTCTCACCTGGCAACTTCTAGTTCCTACATCACCAATCTCAGTGCTCAGAGTTTCTCACTGGTGATCGTGCAGAGTCCCATTTACAGGAAGGAAATAGAAGATAGGGATAGCATATTGCAGTTCCATCATTCTACTTTTATTACACCCAAGTATGTTCTGCTGAATGCCTAAGAAGAGGCTATGGAAGATAAAGCCAGTACAGGATCAGAGTTGAATCCTCTAAAAACAAGCTACCATGGAATAAGAGCATTGTTAGGTTTATCCTATCTGTGACTTTTCCAGAGGTGGCTGATTGGCTGTTGTGGGAAAAAGGACTTGGCTTTTTCTTCAGACATTGGGCCAAGAAATTCAGCGAGTCCGTTTTTCAGATGGCTGTAGAAAGGAATGGGTATGCTTTCAGAGATGTAATGTATTGAGGTTGTGGTTGATTTTGTTGTTGTTGTTTAATTTTCATTTTTAATTGATATTTTCTGCCCAGAACTATATGTCAAATGAACAGCCTTATAAATTTAAGTAAATAAATATGACAAGTTAGACAGGACTTAAATCTCACCTAACAAATCTCTACTTAACTTTGATAGTATTGAAAATGTATGATACAAAATATGATGTGAAATCATAGCACGTGTGGCTTGCTTTATTTCAGCATCTTTGATTGCCTATTGATAAACTGCACAAATACCAGCATGTTACCGAGAAAACTGGATCAGCAATATTTATTTCTCCCTCCTTCACTTTATACTCCAATAACATTAATATTGACTGTTTCTTCTCACATTTATATCCATTTTTCTTCTTCTTTGGTTATGAGCTAATAAAAAGAAGCTGGGTAATACGTCCTTGAACATTTGCCATGTTCTATTCTCACTACCATTCTTCTACATAGTACAAGATAATACTATGTTACTCTACTTCCTTCTCAACAATAGTTGCTTTCTGAAGACAAGAGGCTGCGTAGCATTTTAAAATGACAGAACAATAATTACTTGGGCTAATTGTCTATTTCTTTGTACAAGAGGTTTTAGTCCAGTTTAACTGATAACAATATGCATGAAATTTTATTCCAGCTATAAGGTATTAGAATCGGTTATATAGCCATGGAATAGTTTCTGTCCCGAAAATGGTGGGACTTAAATTATGTGAGTTTGTTAATCACCTACACAGAAACTGTATAGTTTACTTATATAGTAAATAGCTCAAATAGTTATAGGTACTTGCCCCACTTGCTAATCAAAACATACTGTATGCAATCAAGTCTAAGTTTATTTTGTTCAAAGACCAAAACAATATATAGTATTAATATGTATTAATATGTTTAGTTAAAACTAAACATATTTAGTTATATGTTAAAAAATCTGTGGACAAAATGCTTCTCAAAGATTGTCATGAGTTTATTAAACGATTCTTGATGAAACACATACAGAATAAAGGAAAACAATTATGATAACTCATTTATGTATACTTTTGTGAATACTGTTGTTTATTTTCATTTATTTTTTATTCTAAATAATTATGAAATCATTGCCAACTCTTCAATACTTTTTCTACAAACATAATGGACCACCATTTAATACAATGCTGCCCTTCATGTCTTCTTTCCTTTCGTATGATTATTCTACATATATTGTTTTAGCTAGTAATGTTGTTTATACTTATTTCCAATGAACACATTCTTGTTTGACTTTTTAGTCTTAACTCAGAAAAAGTCTGCTTTTTTTAAAAGTGTATAAAAGTGTCTTCAGATGAGCCAGTTCTATATTTTCCTCAAATCACTCTTAGGGAAAAACATTACTTTAAAACAGGTGATTCTGCAGGACTGGCCTAAGATGATGTACTTTGGCTGGCTTTAGAATTTGGAGAGGGGGCTAAATTAATAATTGGATTTTGCTGTTTGGACTGAAACTGAACAGCAAAATGCTGCCCTTTGGTTTTTCTATCCAAATTCATTCTATGCTGGAATAAAGGTTGAAATATCTTTCTTTCCTTAGCAATGCACTAAATTAGAAAGCTCACTGCTGCAATGGTCTTTCAATAGAAGCATAGGTGCACGGGACCTGATAATACATGTCTTGAAAAAGTGGCCACACATTAATCTTAACTATTTATTATAGGAAAATTCTATATCTGAAAGTAGCCCCTATTGAAAGATAGATATGAAAGAAAATGAAGATGCTATGCTTTGAAGTTGCTGTGAGCAGCTGGACGACAAACTAGGGAAGCACAGCAGTCTTCTGGTCAATCTTCCATAATATGGAAGATGATTTATATTTCTATTGATATGCAAGTAATTTTAAAGCATTTACATCTCATTTTAAAATACTTATGTATATGTCAGGTGTGGGCAATTATGGCTCCTTATATAATGCTGGCTCAGGAATTCTGGGAGTTGAAGTCCACCAGTCATGAAGGAGCCATAATTGCCCACCCCTGGTATATATTCTATGAATTTGTATCCTGCATATCATTCTTACTTTGAATCTAAGTATATGGTCCTTCCAACTCTTTCATGGGCCCTATAGAGAAGTAGAAGGTTCATTTGTTTGTTTGCTTGCTTGCTTTTTAACATTAAAGATCCCAACATTTAAATCATAGACCAGAATGAATCTGAAGAATTAAGGGAATGAATTCCCCCATGGTACATTGTTCTGATCCAGCTTTAAAACCAGATCTAGAGACCAAATTATTGTAACTCCAGGCATTTGTTTTAAGAAGAGGTTTTCACTGAATATTAAAATGCAGCATTATGATTCTTGCTGATTGCAGAGTACATATTAACAGGCCATTCTAACAATGTTTTAACAGAGGAATACTTCACACCAGAAAGAATAATATGTGATTTAGCAGCAAAGTGGCTAAAACAAAATGTCAAGACTAGAATGAGATCACAACCTCACAATCTTCTCCAGAATGTGTTTTGATTCAAAGAGATGTGGATGTCCCAAGGTCATTTTACATTAAGAGAAAAAAATATGAGGTTAAAATCAAAACTATATTTTAAAGCATCTGGTCCCATTAGTCACACAGAAGTAGACACAATATATAATAGGACAATCTCTCTCAGATGCTATGTCATTGTCCATCCAAAACAACAAGCATTGTGGTCCATGAACTCAAACTTTTGACAGGCAAACTTCATGTATTTCCAGAAGCTAAAGAAGACAGTTTCTGGATGTAGAATTCTTTCTGGAAATGTTTGAGTTGGAATACATAAAACTGTTCTCCTAATCTAAGGTTTGTTCTTGGTCCTTGGGTGATGTGCTACTGCAAACGTAGATGGGGCCAAGAGAACAAATATTTGATTTAATGAAATTATTCTGAATTAGATTGTTGCAAAATAGATTACATCTAAGTTATTTAATATTTTTCCTCTTATCACATTAAAATATATACTTTTGTGATAACTCCTAGAAAGGCTCTCTGGTGGTGTATGTTTGTTTGTGGGCACATAATTTGTATCCATTAGTTTTGTACACAAAATTATTTTGGGAAAAATTATGATGAATCAAAAATGAGAGAAACTAATGGGAGTAAGAAATAAAATATTTTTTTCTAATAAAAGTGTAATGTCCTCCATCAATATATTACTTGTATTGAAACAAAATGTTATTAAACACCCAAGAAGCTTTTTCTCTTGTCTGCTTTCCATTTGGCCTTGAATCAAGAGGAAAATATGCTTATATTAAAAGCTCTGTCTCTGCAGTAAGCTATGACAACAGGGTTGGTCTGTTTCCTTGCCTACACATACTAAAATGTGAAGTCTTTGTCGCTTCAAACCAATGTCATTCACCAGAGAGAAAATGAACTACGGAGTTGTGGTTAGGACACCAACCTAGAAACTCAGAGACTTTGGGTTCTAGTCCCACTTTAGGCACACAGCCAGATGAGTAATTTGGCCCAGTCACTTTATCTTAAGCCTAGGAAGGAGACAGTGACAAACTACTTCTGAAAATCTTGCCAAGAAAACTTCCCAGGCAGTCACCAGAAGTCAACACTGACTTAAAGGGCACAAACACACATAAAAAGAAAAAGAAAAGTCCTTAGATGCATATCTTCAAGGACACTCTCACATGAAGATTCTAGGCCAGTATTAAAAGCAGATTTGGACCTCCAGGTTCCCAAGAGTTTTTATTGATTACCACCTTCATTCTGGGCTACAAAGCCCCAGGTTGCCTAGATATTTGTTTCCTTCTTTTGTGGTGAATGTGTGCAAGGAGCTTTTTGTTGTTGTGGGAACTGCAGTAACTTGCAGTGATTCTAGTCATTTATTTTTAGCATTTAGTCAGCAAAAGGGAAGGCAATCATAAGTTACCTTCAAACAGCTTTGGAGGGTTTGGAGAGTGACAATAGGGGCAATGAAAGTAACCTGACAGCTATGTCTATGAGACAAACTCATATTGCTGGTCAATGCAAATTGTGCCACAGGAAACAGTGGTGAAGCGGATATGCTCATGGAGGGCAGGCTAAAGAGCAGGGTGACCCTTACCTAAAGAGATGCCTGATATATGTCAGAAGCTAAACAATGCCTACCCCTGAGTTTCCCCCTAAAGGCAAATGGACAAGGAGGAAAAAAGCAAGCTTAGGATCTAATATTTAAGATTATGGTTATTATTAAAAAAAAAATCAGCTGGGAATGCAGTAGTTTTGAGTACAATTGCAGAAATGACAGTTACTTGGTGACAAGTAAGGCAGGAGCAAAAGTCAGCTGAATGGAAGTGATAAAATAATCCTCTTCTTTCTGTATTCTGCAACCTTATTTAATTGCTGCCAAAGGTTATGAGACAAAGGTAGCTGAGGAAAAGAAATAGTTTGGCATCCTTTGTCCGATTTCTTTCTTCCCACTCTGAAGCCACTTAGAAGAACTGCTAAACTTGAACAGCCAGACAGTTCTTTGAAGGAGCAGTTGCAATATTATATATTAGTCATAGTACTCAGGGGTTGACACTGTTTTTCAGCTGCTATTTATGAGGCAGCTCATGCTAAAGAATAGTATGGAACTTACTTGGACCCTATTAGAATACCCAAATAATAAATCTGCCTTCCCTGGCCATATCCATCTCTGCTCTCTGTGCTGTGGCATAATTTATATTGCCTGGCTCCATGCTTGCAAATTTCCCAAATAGAGTGAGCAAGTCATTAAACAACCCTCTGTTAGAGCCTGCATGTCTGGTTTCACATGGTTTGTGATGCAATATCAAGTCAAGATAGAAACCACATTAAAAAAGAGCATTCCAAGAAAGCAAAGAGGACAAAAGCAGCCTCTGAGTGCAGGGACTGGGTGGCTTTGACTATTACTAAGCTAAACGAGAAACATTTCTTATATCAGGTGTGCTGGAGATATTCTCTCTGATAGCCAAACAAGACTGCAGTTGGGTCACCTCCTAGCCAAATCCAATTTTATTGAACTCAAATTTGCTTTGGGGTCATGTTTCACCACTTGGAAAACCTTGACTGATTTAGAAGAAATCACAAAGAACTCTTCCTTTGAGTAATCGTTACAAAATATTATTGCATCTGAGACTTTAAAAGCTATATCTTCATCTTCTCTGGGTAGATCAGCCTGATAATGGGAAACTTTTCATAGTCATTTTCTTTCACCAAGATCATTTCCTTGCTATTACCTCATGAAAACAGAAAATATTAGAGGACATGGGAAAAAATAAGATATGGGGAATTTATTTAACTCACTGCTCCAGGTAAACCAGACACACAGCTATTACTTTCTCCTCTCTTACACAGCCTGAAGCATCCAAGAGAGGATAAACCAGGTCAGCCAGTGCGGAGAAAAAGTAAAGGAGTAACAGACAGGTTGAAATCTTCAAGAAGCCTCAGGATTGGTAAAAACATAGAGGATTTCATGACTAGGAATTAGGAGAAGGTGCAGAGAAAGAGAATTGAATTTATGTATATCTAATTGCACTTGCCAAATTCTGTGTGAAGAAAAATGTCACAATAATATATTAATATTTTTCAATTTTGTACAAATCATTATGTCTATGTATATATGTGTATGTATATATCAGGGTGTATATATATATGTGTGTGTGTATATAGTTGGTCAAAACAGTGTAAAAATGCAATATAATACAGGAAATACAGGAAACTAATTGCCAAAAGGCATATTGGGGCAAATTGCCTCTCAAAATATGCATATTCAGATAAATGTCCATAAAAATACACATAATTTTATATAGAATAAAAGAGGGCAAATTTAAAAGGATTACTTTAGAAATATGAAAAGTTGCATAAATCACATGTGACTCATACTTACTGATGAATGTTATTACCGTAAATGAAAAGATAAAATGTACAATGAGATGGAAAAGATATATTTGAGCATTAACGTAGCTAGACTCCCCCAGGACTACAGAGAACCCTTAGCATTAATTTTTGTTTTGTTTCCTTGCAAACTAATTATAAATTGCCATTGCATTTCTATATTCAGGCATTTCTCAAATAATAAATTAAAAACTGTTTCCATACAGCTAATAACTGATGACTTAATATTCTTCTCTTTTTGCAAATTGATAACTACTTCAGACAACCAGATCCATTTCTCATGATTTGTTATATGATAAACTTATAGAGACAGAGAAGCTTCTTCCAGTTCAGTCTGGAAGTAAATAAATAGTTAAAAACAATATTCATTTGGGCAGAACTTCAATCTATATTTTAAGCTGTAGAATAAATTCTGATGGTATTCGTGTTCAAATACGATATATCGCAATATTGTGAAGTAGGCAGTTTTGCACCAATAGTGTAATAACTAGCATTTGGTGACTTGCAATTGTAATGTGAGTCCACTGAAAAACCATTCAATACTTTAAATACCAAGTTTAAAAAATCCCATTGTATTGTGGTTAGAATGCTAGATTAGGATTGGAGAGATCTGAGTTAAACTTGTGCTCATCTGTAAAGACTACTGAATAACCTTTGGACAATCACCATCTCCCAGCCTCCTTGAGCAGGGCTAGGAAATTCCCCAGAAGCGTGTTATTATTTTACTGTTATAATTAGCAAGTTTGCTATTGCAAATAAGAGTGGGAATTTAAGGGGCCTGAAGCTCCAACAAAATGCCCACCACTATAAGAACTATGGGTTATAACTATAGCACATAAAAATATCAATATGTAATGTCTATAATATAAATGCAGTTATGGATATGGATATGGATAGATAAGTGAATATTAATAGAGATAAGGATACTTTGTATATACATACACACAAACACACACACAT
>JAEANM010014995.1:0-13787 GCA_017656035.1 Myanophis thanlyinensis
CTCATTCTTTCTGTGTTTGCCTTCAGAGAGCGAAAACGTTTTCCCGACCGCATCATGGTAAACAGACTATTGTTGGGTGACTAGGTTCCTTAACTATCTTTATAGCTTTAGTCTGGCAACGTTTGTAGCTTCGGGAGTTTGATGATCAAAAGTTTTATTTGGATTAGAAAAGGGATGGCAGGAGAAGGAAACATCTGGCTGCCTTATACAAAGAAGATGCTACCATGGAAAGCATATGTAGCTCACTCACCCTATATTTGCAAGGATCCCACATGGATTCCCAGAAATTATTTGCTGATCTGCTTGTTTCCTTCCCATCCCTTTTTCTGCTGACCTCTTTCTCTTCCAGGTAGACAGAGAAAGTTATGGTGCAGGTACACCTGCAGAAAAATATTGGTACAAAACAAAATACTTAATCATCAAAACGTCATAAAGGGTTAGGTTGTTTTGTTTTAGTGTTGGATACTATTTTAATTCCAAAAGTGTTTGGGTGTTCATGTCAGTGGGCTTGTTTACACATACAATTTTTAATTGTTTAAAAAATACTGCATACCAGAAATCACGCTCCTTCATTATCCATATTATTATCCAGAACAGGGTATTATCTTTGAATCGTATTGCTAAACAACCAGCCTTTCTTCAAGTGCCATCTTGGCAGACAACTATCCCAGTATAAAATTTACTGTCCCCACTGGCAACCCCTCACCTGCTGCTGATTTGGCTGCTTGCCAAATGGTAGTGCCATGATTTCACTTCTGTGGGAGTATTAAGCAAAGTGATTGGTTAAACCACCCTCTCTTGCTGCTCCCCTGCTTTCCCCAACCAGTAAGAATCCATCTGCCAATCAGGGATGGTAATATAGGGAGGAGCCTTGGGCCAGTGGCAACTTGAATCAGGTCACTGATGGGTACCATCACAGAAGAAGGCATCTGTTTAAACAAGGGAGTTTCTGCAGTAAATCAAACAAACAGGTTCTTTCAAAACCCAGCAGCCTCACTTCCTCGATTCCTGCTGTTGGGTAGGCTGGGGAAACTGCAAGAAGAGTGAGACAACTGATTGTCACTAAATGACACTCAGTTCCAACTCATTTAATAATTGTTCAGCCAACTGGGGAAATGTTACCTGGGGAACATTACTTTAAAATTGGAGCGCATACCAGATCTGCTTAAGCCTGTCTCACTTATGAGCTGAGGTGAGACAAAAGCAATTGTATTGTTAGTATGTATATCCAGTTTAGATTCATTTGGATTCAGATATGTATCAGTTTTCACTTGCTTTCTATGAACTGTACCTGTCAGTTTAAAATCTATTCATCTAGTTTGGAAAAATCCTTTTGAGACAGTCAAATTTTTCAATGCTGGGCTGAAATATGTATTAATTCAATTTTTTTTAAATATACAGTTTAAGCCAGAGACCACTTTGTTGGGGATAATAGACCAAGTCTCAGAAAAATTACATGGTATGCTGTTTTTGTACATGAAAACAGCAGCAAGAGTCCAATTTGCTCAACACTGGAATGATCCTAGTTACCTACAATGGAAGAATGGTTAGAGAAGAGGTTAAACTTGGCAGAGAGGGTGAAAATGACAGCCCTCGTTGGAGAAAAGACTTTGGCAAAATGTAATCATTGGAAATCTTTTGTGGAATTTTTGCAAGAAAATTAAAAATCAGATTGTGACATGGATTTGATGACTAGTAAAATTCATTGATTAGAAATGAAAGCTGTAGTTTAATGCTAAAGTAAGGATGGGATTTAATGTCTTCTGTAAATTAAATTGGACATTCCCCTATTGTTTCTTTTACACTTTAATTTCTTTCCATCATTTTTATCTTTTGGTTCTTCTGTCTCATTTCTTTCACTATCTTTTTCTTTTCTACTATATCTCTCTTTGACTATTTATTTTTGTTAGTTTTTATTTTTATGTTTTATTAAAAAAGTAAAGTTATATTATTTTTTTCAGAATGTCATTTTCCATCTGTAATTTGTAATACATTTAGTTATCTTGCAGCTTATTCATATTTTTAGAAAAATCCAAGTACTGTATATCCATTGAATGATTGATGGAAATTGTAAAAAAAAACAAAACTAAAAGGACACTAATCTAATTATGTCCTTTCCTCTTAGGCAAGATGGATTCTTCTTTCTATATTTTTTTGTATTTTTAAGTAAACTTCCTCTATCAAAAACACAAAGCTGATTTTTGTATCCACTTTTGATCCTGTATTTATGCATAAAAGTAAAGCAAGGAGACAAACAACCTAGAACTAAGAAGAAAATCCCTAACAGTGAGAACAATTAACCAGTGGAACAAATTGCTATTGGAAATTGTGGGTGCTCCAACATGGAGGCTTTTTGGAAGAGACTGGACAGCCATCTATTAGAAATAGCATAGACGAGAACACGGGGTTGGACAGCTCCAAGGCCTTTTGCTGCCAATAAAGTAATTAAGAATACCACCTCTCTTGACTTGTCCTTGATGTGACGGGATATTTCCAGATATGGGTCCTGAATGTTCACATTACCTTATATATAATCTAAAAGATGACGTCTCGAGCCTCTGTCAATTCCAGAAGTTTCTTTCCCAGAGATTCTTGGCATAGCAAGCAACCTTGCTATACATAAACCCACAAGGTCCTTTAACATATGCTAAGAAACTTTTTTCTCCTGTACATGTATGTGAATGGATATATGCATGGAAGAACTCTTGTAAATTTCTATAATATTGATAGTACAAATTATATAGGGCATATATCCTTTGTAACCCATCTTTTTAATCATGTCTGATTAAATATTTCTCATTCTATTATGAAGGATGTTCTGAGGAGAGGAGTAAAGGGGTTTTTTTTGGTCTCTTGTCAATGACCTTCTGATTTTGCTTCCAAAGCTAGTTCTGTGGCAATGCTGCTCCCTGGATTTGAATGGGAGCATTTAGGAATGACCCAAGATGTCTTTTGGACAGTTGTGGATCCACCTGAGAAGGGGAGCCCTGAAGATTCCAGTTCCCTTTGGGAGCAGTCGGAAAGTCATTGGCATCCATCTTCTTCTCAACAGTTATTTTCTTAAACAGGCCTGGGTTTTAACTTTACTTTTTGAATGTTCTGGTTTATTCTGCTTTTTATCTATCTTTATAAAGGTGACCAGTTGGTTGAATGCTGATTTATTTTAACTCCCTGCTGGACTCTAACTGTTCTGTTTCTTTTTCCTTTTTGATTTATGTTGTCATTTGAATAACTTTTGCTTTCCTGTAAGGAAACATGGCATGCTCTTGGATGGTGAATTTTTGCATTTTTTAAAATTTGCAAAATATTTGGAATTTATTTTTTAAATGTTTCATTTAATCTTGGATCAAAATGTTCAGAAAATACCTTCCTGCTCTTTTTGCTTCAGCATTCTTTGTTTCCTGGCTATATTACACAGAGCAACATGTATCAGATTATAGACAACCAAAGATGGATGAGATCTGGTAAAAGACATTTTGGTAACAAGCAATTTTTAGTTCAAAGCTTTTTTAAAAAGTTTGATGAAATGATAATGGCTGTGGATAATAGATGTATGTAGCTCTTTATAAATTAGATTCACAAAAGGAATGTGATTTGAAAGCTGCAGATCCTTTATAAAGAAATAGGGACTGTACAGATGTAGAACTAACTGAGCTAAGTGCATAGGCCTCTCTGAAGGCAAGCCTGCATTCGTCTACAATAGCAGAAGCCTGACTGAATGGAAAAGTGATCAATTGGGTTTTTCTAGGAGAACTGAAGAAGCTTGGGGAAGGGATTTATTACACTTAAAAGGAAACCACTTTCATCTGGACTTTGTTGGGAAGATAGACCAATTGTGGAGATTGAATTTATTGTATTTAATTAGAAAATTGATAAGAGATGGCATTAAGAAACAAACATGGATATTTGACTCAGGACAAATTATTAACTCTTGGGATGATTTGGGATAGATAAGATACTGTGGAAAATTTTCTACAAGTTGATTGTAATAACAGTTTGTTAATAGAGGATTTTGAAATTTAATCTGGTCTTTTTTATTATTATTGTTCTTCCTGTTAAGTATTTTGTCAATTTAGTAGTTCAAAAATTTTGTAAATCTGTTTCACAAGGGTGGGAAACCAATATTGTAGTAATGTATTAATCAGTATTCAATTAGGACAGACAATACATGTAGATGTGTTGAGGTTTTTTCTTTTTTAATGTACTTTTTTCAAATGTCTTATTTGTTTTATATTTTTCTTTTTTTAATTTTTTGTATTTTAACTTTTTTCAAATAAAAATAGAACAATAAATAAAGGATGTTCTGTTAGACCAGTGTTTCCCAACATTTCTGGCTTGGTAGACCGGTGGAGGCAGCAATGGTGTGGTGGAGAGAGAGGGGATGGTTTTGTGCATGTATACACTACTTTCACAAATATGGCTTCGCATGTGCATGCACACGCTCGCCCACCACTTCTGTGGCACAGTTCTGAATGGGCTGCAGGCCAAAACCAGGCCAGTGACTTGGGGTTGGGACTCCTGTGCCTTGTTGACTTGCAACAGTTTGATAACCAGGCAGGTCTACAAAGCACTGCTAAATAGTAATAGTCTTTGATTAATCCTTGAATCATTCAAGTATCATTACTTCTTCAAGTATCATGTAGACTGAATCATGGAAGTTGTAATGCAACACATCTGAAGAATATTAGCTTGGGGAAGTTAACCAGAATCACTCTAGAAGGCTTAGTGTCTGGACATATCAACAGATCCCTTTTCCAAGCCTATGGATGGTAAATTGGGGGGGGGGGGATGTTAAACTAATGCATTGCTACTGCTAATACGCTGACAATGTAAGAAAATGATAGACAGCATGACAAATTAAATGACTATTCATACTCATTCTTTTAATTTGAAAATAAAGGAACAAAAATCTGAATAGGCCACATATGATTCCATCTTTAATTCTTCCTGAAATACGAACACATGCTTAATCATTGTTTAGTAGTCATAATATACTTTGTGATAAGAATTTTTTATTGCTGCTGTTCACTATAGAGCTATATGTTTGTCTTTCATTTTAGTAATCCTAAATTACTGATTTTAAAGACGCAATATATCCCAAGAAAATTAGATAAATGGTAGAAAATGTTTCAAATGCATGGGTAGACAAATTAGTCTTTTGATACAAAATTCAAAGGTAACACACATTTTCAGAAATAAAATAATGTATTTCATACTAGTTAGCATATTATTATAGTATGTTAGTTCTAAAGCTGAACGAAATGGATAATTGCAGCATATTGCAAAAATATAGTCTAATTGGTTTTGTCTAGGTTTCAATGCATTCAATCTGTTGGGAATTAAGTAAATTTGGGCTGACCAAGCAGGATTTTTAAGTGTTGCTAGCTTGCCATAACCCAAAATTAAAAAAAAAGAAAATATAGCAACCGCTTCTTAAAAAGCAACCTTAATAATAAATATTGGTGGGCATGCATAACTTCCCAAGCTCCTTTAACACAATGCAATGAACCTGTATCTGGGATATAACTTTTTTCCCTCCTATACCTGTGTATGCCTCAACACATACGTTATAGAACTATTGTAAAATTCTAGATTATTGAAAAATCATATACTTAATCTATATAAATCAGATTCATGCATATGTACTTACATATGTACAATCTACAGGGATCATAATGTAATTATCTATATCTTCCAAACCACATTTTTAATCATATAAAGGAATATCTCTTTTTCCTATGATTAAGTAATAAACAACCCATGCACCACTGAGTCTTCATTGCAGAGATATTTCAGAGAAACGGAATGACCAAAGGAGAAAAAGCAGTGGGAATGGGAATAAATTCTCACTGAACCTCCCACACTGAGTTTCCTTGTCAGAATCTGACAGGGAACATTGGAAATCCTTCCTCCCTCCCAATTCCTTTCTTCTGCTCCTTCCATCCTTTCTCCTCTCTTCTTTCTTTCTCTCTTCTCTCCCTCCTTTCCTGCTCCTTTCTTCCTTTTTTCCTCCCTACTTTTCCCATCCCAGCAGGCAGGTAAATGGGTGCTGCTGTGGCTGCTATTGTGTGAGGGAGGAATGAGGGATTGTATAAGTGGCTGAGAAACTGTCATGGAATGTTGAAAATTAGGATCACATGACCACAGCAGCAGCCCTGCCATACTGAAGCAGTTGAAGAAGCCCCAATTTCCCCAAATTTCATCCTTCAGGAATAATGGTCCTCAAATCCTATAGGTTAGCCCAGGGGTGGGCAATTATGGCTCCTTCATGACTCGTGGACTTCAATTCCCAGAATTCCTGAGCCAGCATGGAATGGGTCAGGAATTCTGGGAGTTGAAATCCATGAGTCATGAAGGAGCCATAATTGCCCACCCCTGGGTTAGCCCATCTGCAGTACCTTTGTTGACAAAGTTTTGCTCTATGATACACTGTTTTACCCAATTAAAGGTTACAGACACAATAGCTTTTTATAATATATACTCTGAATGCTATTCAGTACCTGGCAAGTTTATAACATTTTGATATCTCTAGTAGTTTCTCATAGTATTAATGGTCTAACAGATCATGATTAATCCACATAAATTAATGTCATTGGATTACTTTTCCAAAAATCACATAATTTGAAGATGATGGAAGTTGAGGTCGAACACATGTAAGCAGAACTAGCTTCTAGAAGATTGACTTGAGTTAACTATTTATGATTTGATACACCAGTTATGCCATATTCCAAACATGGTTGTTAATCATGGAAATAAATAATCATGGATTAATATGATGATGCTGTCAGCGATAAAATAAGATTCCAATTGCCTGTGTAAATAAAAGATGGGCAGAATTTATGATGCGGATGAAAAATGATTCATTTTAATCTCTTCATTTTGAAACAATTGAACACTTATCTGAAAGGCTTTCATTTGATTCAATTTTAGCTCATTCTGCAATGCAAGCACGTCTAATAAATGAATAAGAGCCAGAATATATGGTGCAAACAGCAGAAAACTATATATCTGTCATTAAATTCAATATTGCTGAATTATATTGGAAGAAAGGCAATATCTCAAGAAAATTAGGTCGCTGATAGTTATTCCAGTTGACTGAAATTATTTCTGTATTGATCCATTCAATCTAGCTGCAGACTATAGCAAATCAAGTATGGATATCATTCAGTTCATACCTAAATATTTGGGACACAAACTCCAGGAACTATATGGGTTTCCCAGAATCTTCCTTTGGATAGACAAAATCTATTTTGTGAATCTCAAATCCATGTTTTTTTACTGAAGATGGAACTAGAATAAATATGAAAATGTAAAATGTTCTACTATGAGGTTATGAAACTTTAGAAACTGTAGATAGCAAATAGTAATAACAGATTCCATTTCCAAGAGATTCTTAGCTGCATTCAATTCTGTTTAGTTGAAGAGACAAGAAATAATATATAAACATATTGGAGAAAACCTAGGTATTACAGTATGTTTGCCCTTGCACAATTCATTTTTAACGCTAGCTAATATTCCTGTACCCAGTGGATTAGGAATATGAACCAATAGTTTTTCTATACTGCAATATGGGAAACTATATTCTGCGTTAGTTATAGAATCTATCTTGAATCTCAGTGATCTAGTTCCAGTAGGAGATACACCATCATTATAGTGTACATTGAAATTTCCTGTTTTTAACACTTATCACACTGTCTTGTCACATGAACCCTAGAGATAAATGAGATGCTCTATTGCAACAAATACATGTATGGAGTTTGATAAACTTTTGAATCCATTCTGATGTCTCTCCATCATGGAGAGCAGATTTGCTTCCGATTCTGTTGGTTAAATTTAATTGAGAGGAATATTTGATCTCTTCAGCAGAGTGCATTCCTTTAATATATTTTTATTGGTTAATTTAATTGTCCTAAATTATAGTCTTGGATTCAGTGCTATCACAAAAGGGGTTGCTTGTTCTTTCCAATATGCTAATTTAATCATTTAGAGCCATGCATTTTTATCCAGGTTATCTACATAATCATCTTTGTCCTATTACATCATTTGCCCCACCTGGTTAAGCAGGGAAGGTATGTTGCCTCATCAATCAGGGAAGGTATGTTGCCTCATCAATCAAAAGAATTTTGACTGGCAGAATCCAGAAAGGGAGCCTTCCCTGCCATTGCCCTGTGGGACACTCTTCTCCCAGAGATAGAGCCCCCCCCCCTCTAATGCCCTTCCAGAAAGTTGTGAAAACATGATTCTTTGGTCTTGTTTGGGATGCAGTGGGAAGCATACAGCCATGGGATTGGTAAGCGCCCTGAAAACTCTCCCCTTACCTTTTAATTCATTTTTAACATCACTTGCTTCTTTGATATTTTATATATTGTTTTTATGTTTTTAATATTTTATTGTACAGTGCTCAGAGCCTCTCTGTAAGGATGGTTTTAAAATTTGATAAATAAATAAGAAAAATAAAGTTGTCTTTTGGGGATAGACTCTATTTGAAGTCTTTCTTGTACAACCAAGTATCTAGAGCTATAATCACTATTTTTGGATATGATAGTTTCTCTTTGGAGAAAAACTGAACCAGATCCCAAGTTTCCCTTTCAGTCTATCTATATTGTCCATGGTTCAGTTGTTCCTGCCCTGTGCATTTTGGTACATATTCTTTGATTTTCAAAATGTCATTTTGGGTCAGTTGGTGTCCTTGTGTATTTATGTTGGAAAGGCCGCTAGCCAAATACTTTGGAAAGAAAGAGGGAGGGAGCAAGAAACAAGAATCTTGTGCATTCCAGATATACCTCATGCAGAACTTTGGCATGGATCCAGGTTAATTTCAGAACCATCTCTCTCCATTTATTTCTGCCCATCTCATTTGATCCAATGGAATGTCATACTGTATGAAATATCTATTAAACAAGAAGAGTGCCCACTCTGTTGTAGCATCTGTCTTTGATTCATGGGATCCCGAATTCTCTAACATTGTGGAAGTCCTTGAAAACTGAAGTTCAGCCCATCACTTTTTGTCATGATTAGCATTGTATTCATTCACAACTGCTATTTTCTTTTTTTTTTCTTTTTTCATTGTATTTTGCTTTGTTTGTTTTATTCTCCAAGGGCCTCCCACAATCACAGTTGAAAGATGGACATCTCTTTAGCTTTATATCATTAATAAACTAATCGACCATTTTTGGAAAAGTGTACTATAAAAGGGCATTCTTGGACTTCACTATAATTGGAAATGGACTATGCAGGAACCAGCAAAGAACATTGCCATAAAATTAACAATTACAAGAAGCCCATAAAAATAATACCATAAGGAAATGATTATAGAATCCCTCAAATAGAAAATCAATAAAACCACCCCTAAGCATTCAGAAATGTAGTAAATTAGAGATAATTTGTTGACCTGATTTTCTGAGATGTCTCTTTTCCTATGTTTACTTAAATTCCTTTATATTATATTGCCTTGTATAACTACTGGAGAAATCTGAACAGATAGAACTCTTTCTCTTTATCTGTCTGCTGCTTAATCTATATGACTATTATTGAAATAAAAAAATTAAACAGAGTAAGGTAATCAAGCTCTATTTATTTCATTTTATTCTCTATTAAGATGAATCACGTTAAGAGGAAGGTATCTGTTTCAGTTGGCAGCTACATTTGCATTGATCCAGTTGATGTATTTGCAAACCTTGGTGTAGACACCAGGATAGCCAGGCAGAGCACAACCTATTCCCCAGGAGACAATGCCCTGGAGCACTCCATTACAAACCACAGGGCCACCAGAATCTCCCTAAAAGGCAAAAAGAGTTGAAAAGATGAAAGGTTTGATATTTCGGTTGGCTATAAATAAAAATGAAACTGTGTTAATGACTTTGTCACGCCTACACTAAAAAGTAGTATCAGATCATAAGGAGACCTTGTTGAACGATTACCCAGAACATTTTTGTGGTCCCAGCTAAATTCCTCCAAGCTTGGGAGTTTATAGAGGCTTTCTTCAAAGCAAGAGGAACCTTTGTAATCTTCTATATTTTTCTTCAGCTTAAATCAAAATGTAAGAAAAATAGCCAGATTTCTCTTCCTACCATTTCAGTCTACAATGTCTACAGTGCCCTACAAATAGCCCTACAAAGAAACAAATAAAAATACTAAAATAAGAATGTTACTTGGTCTCTTCATGTATATCTCTGTATCATATGACTCAAAATACATACACATGAAGTATGACATAAATGTATCAATTTTTAAGTGAAAATTGTTTTTGCTTGCCCAAATAAAATATTCAATTCAATTCCAGCCTGAAAATCCTCAATAAGACTTTCTTTCAGAGTTCCTGAGTAAATAATGTATCAATATTTTGGATTAAATTATTGTTAGTTTAAATTTAATTGGTTGCAAATGGAATTTGGACTGACTAAGATGCACAATCATAATATATTCAATTAAAATATATTTATATGTTACAGTTTGGGCCAAACATATTAGCAGTGTTCCAAATTCCAGAATTGTTTGTATTATTCAAAAGGTTTTAGAGGTTCTATAACCTACAGTTAATATATCCTACACAATTGAAAAATAACACTAAAATAGAAATGGGAAACTGACAAGAAATCTTGAACAAATAGTTGGAATGAGTGGTTACAGTTTTAAAGAAAGTTATCTTTGTATTCTATGTTTTTAAGAAGCTCAAATTTCTGTAAAAAAATTGGGCATTTGTCAGGCTGGGTTTTGATTCATGTTTGGAGTATTCTACAATTGCACCACATGGATTCTTATCCATAACAATGTTGATTAGAGGAGAAATGAATGTTAAAGATGTACATGTATTTTTAAATATATATACTTTAGTCATAACTCAACATCTGATGATATTTGAAGAACGTGGGTTTTATTGTTTGTGGTCTGCAATTAAAATTATTATCTTTTACCAAAGGAATGTCTTGCTATCCGCTGATGTGAAAAGAGATTTCAAGAGGTTTCCACTTCTTACATATGAAAAGCTTTTCATTAACATAGTGGAAAATCTGAGTAGTTTTACTCTGTGCGGTCAGTATTTAACTTAGTGTTTAAAACACCAAGCATTTCTCATTCCTATTTTTTAATATCCTTTTTTTCTTTTTGCCTTTTATTTTATTTCTGCTTTAAAATACTTTAAATAATATAATCCTGGGTGCATATCATTTCAGTTGGTCAGAAATCAAATATCCTCACCTGACAAGAGTCTTTGCCACCCTCCAGGTATCCAACACAGACCATGTTTGGGGTAATTTGTCCTGGGTAAGCAGCATTGCATTCCTCATCACTTAGGATAGGGGCATTCAGGCACTGCAGAAGATCAGGGTAGTTTACTAGAAAAAAGAGAAAGGGAAAAAATAAAGAAATGGACAACAGTTCATGAAAATATGTGCTTCATATTAACATTTGTTAATCTTAAAAGATGCCACAAGACTCTGTTTAAATGATCAGCATCAACCCTGTAATTCAAGAAAATAAAAGCAACTAGATAGTTACATAATGTTATGGAATATGATGTCTGAAGTGAGGTAACCAACTCAAGACAAGAAAAATGCCCCAAGGAAAAAAAAAAAGTGGAATTTGATGCACATTCATCTTCAGTGCTGTATAACCATCCAAACCAGCATTTATAGCCTCAGTGGCACAGTGGTTAGAGTGCAGTACTGCAGGCTACTTCTGCTGACTGTTGGCTGCCTGTAATTTGGCAGTTCAAATCCCACCAGGCTCAAGGTTGACTCAGCCTTCTATCCTTCTGAGGTAGATAAAATGAGGACCTAGATTGTTGAGGGTAATATGCTGACTCTATAAACTGCTTAGAGAGGGCTGTAAAGCACTATAAAGTGGTATGTAAGTCTAAGTGCTTATTGCTATTGCTATAGGTTCAAGGCTCAGTGCAAGAATTGTTTTCTTCTTAATGTTAGAACTTAAACCTGGAATTTTATAATAGATTCAAGTTGTCCCTGAATGTCTCTATCCCTGTGACTACTTAAAACATTTAGCAATTCAACAGTGAATTGCAGAGAATACATTACTAGATTTAGGAAGTGTTGTTTGCATTTGGTGATGCAAAGGTCTTAGGGAATGGCCTTGAAGGATAAGAGGCAAATCTGCTACCAAGGCAATATCAGATAACAGGGACTTGAGCAGAGGCCAAGAAAATAACTTGGAAAACTATCTCTTATAAGCCCCTTCATAATTCACATGTGGATAAAATGAGGGAAGGGGAAGCACATTCAGTTTGCAAGGTTGTGTTGTTATTATTATGGTTTGTCCTGCAGGCAGTCTGATGTTTAGGATAAGTTTGATGTTTTAATCCACCTACTGAGTCCTTCCAAAGAATCTGGGATGGGGAGATGTTGTTCTTGTTGCTAAAAGTTATGTGCAGCCTGACTCCCAGCAGCTTTAGGTAGTTTACAAATTAAAAACAAGCAAAATACAAGAAACCCAAAACAAAGATGACAGAGAAAACAAATCTGGATAAGTAAAAGGAAAAGGAAGAAAAGGGGGCATCAATCATCTCAATCAAAATCCTGAGCAAATAGCCATATCTTTAGGGCCTTTTGAAATATAAATGGTGGAAGCCATTTGAATAAGCTGACCTACATGTTATTTGGTTTCTTAGTCTGGTCTATGCTGTCAGGCTGACAGGCAGGTAGCAGCAATTAGAGTCATGTACTGGGACTCAGATTAAGTTAGCCAATTCTTGTTAGTACTTACCACCATTGCTGAGAGTATTGCCCCATCCTGAGATCAAGCAATTAGTACCAACTGCTGGACATCCATTAGTCAAAGGAATAGGTGAGACACTTGCATCAATAGTGACAGGCGATGCCAGCTTGATGAGCATGATATCATTATCCAAGAGCCAAGAGTTGTAGTCTGGATGGACAATTATTTTTTCAGGTTTTTTAACCTGCTCGCTCATTTCATTTTCTTCAATATTGTACTCTCCAAGTCTCACATCCATGCGGCTGAAAGTTAATGTTGCAGCATTATATTGGTTGTACAAAGTCCGATCTCAAGCTGTAAAAAAGCTTTGAATAACTTATGCTAAAGAATAAGCAACCAGATCAACTGACATAGTTTTAGTAGAGACTCCAATCTAAAATGGAAACTTTGCATGTATTCATGATTCATATAAATTTCACAAAGATATTAAAACAATTCTAACTAATGATGAATATGAATTGAGAGAGTTTACTTTTACCCATCTCCACAATACAAATTCTGGTATTAATCAAGAAAGTGTGACATTTGCTTTATCATATTCTATGCTACCCCCTCCAAAAAATATCAGAAAAAATATTCCTGAATTTTGCATACAAAGAAATATAGTTACATGTTAAAAGCATGTACATGTGAAGGAATTTATATTTTTAAAAGCCCAATGTGGGAAAATGCAAATGTCAAAGAAAAGTAAGGCAATCTTTTTAAAGCTGTTTAGACATTACATATAACTGTTGCACAGATTAGTGGAATATGCATAAAAGACCTCCAATCATTGTAAAATTAGAGAAAGAAGATGGTAAATTATTATTATCTATTCACAACAATCTGAAGTCACAACAGACAATTATTTAACTAGTGTTAGCCTCCATAGTATAAAGTTTTTTCTAAGAACCTAAGCCAGAAGTGAAATTCAGCAGGTTCTAGCAGGTTCACTAGAACCGATAATAAATTTTCTAAGCAGTTCGGAGAACAGGTTGTTAGAAGAAATCTTCTTTTGTTTTTTTTCCACTTTACAGGGTTAATCCTGTAAGGAAGGCAGGAAAAAAACATTCTGGTGT
>JAEANM010014996.1:0-13786 GCA_017656035.1 Myanophis thanlyinensis
CAAAATGGTGGCCGCCACTCTGCCCATTTTCAAAATGGTGGCCGCGATGTCGCTTGCCCACAAGGGCTTCCGGTGACAAGATTTATTTTTTCTGCGAGCCAGATGAAATTCTCAAAAGAGCCACACACCCCGCATCGGAAGGGTGCCAGGGATGATGAAAGCAGGTCTAGGATTTCTAGAAAATACCTTAATGGGCAAAGCTTCATTTAGCATTTGTGAATGGAGTGAAAGCTGCAATAAATAGGACACATTATGAATTATTGGAATCGTGTTACACACATGGGCAGGAATGAGATTTTCAGAGATTGGATTGGAGTTTTGGGAGGAGGTTGGACATAGTCTTTGTTTTTTAATATGCATACATAGCTTACACTATGGTTCTGTGCTTCCTTGCTTGTGTTACAACTGGCATTTGGCATTATGGTTGGATGGAATTTCCATAGAAGAAAATTTGAGAAGGAGGGAGCTGTGTGCATCCTAGAACTTTAGGTTGCTGTAGGAGATGATCAAGCTGAGCCGAAGGAGGGGTCAGTCATGAGTCTCTTTGCACCGGCAAGAGATCTAATTCCACCCACCTTGAATTCCTTCTATTCTTATCTCCCGCCAATTTCCCTTGGCCGTTCAGATATTTGTAGGGAGCTTAAGCTTGCAATAAATATTTATACCCATTTGAACTGTCTGGATCTCCTGATTTTCCTGGCACTTGAGAGTTACTCACCTCTTCTAAGTGATCATTCCCAGATTAATGCAGCAGGGGCAAAGAGGTATATTGTTAGAATCTTTTTCCATTAGGTTTGTATTTCTTTTTTATATCTGTAAAGGATTAGGATTTAATCTTAATTACTGAATGGATATTTAATTGGGCAGAGTTGGGAAGGAAATATGCTTTGTGTTGTCTTTGGGATTGGGGAAATAGATGAAATATTCAAGTTGGTTTTTGACATGACTGAGTATGCTTACATTTTAAAAAGTTATCTTTTAAAATAAGAAAGGAAGGATTTAAATTCTTAGTGAAATAAAAGGTTGGGTTGAGTTGAGAATTTTAAATTTCAATATTGTATATCCAAGCTAAGTAGTTTGTCTTGTTTTGATTTTACCAACATTTCTCACATCTAGTCCGGTCTAAACATAGACTGTTATTCAATGGCAGAGCTCTCAACGACTAGGTTTTTTTTCTTTTTTTTAAAAAAGCATCCTGGTCTGGCCAGAAAATTCATATGGCAAGATACATATTGCCTTGAATCCACAGTAGTGGTTTGTGTGAGAGGAAATGACTTGCAGATATCTTGGACCAAGACTATACTTCTGGAGAGCATGAGCATGATGGAGGAGAAAGAACTTTTGCAGTAGCTTTTGACCAGGCAGAGTCAAATGAGAGCTGTGTTATCATTTAAAAATGTACTATTGCTTTTCCCCTTATCCAGAGCCACTAAATGATAGTTTCCATTTGAACATTTTCTGCATTTTTTGCCTCATACTGTCCTGTAACAACTCTTAAGGAATGTGTGTTTTGTACTTAAAGAAAATTCCTGGTGGGCAACTCTATTTCTCAATAGCCTTACTCAGTATAACCATTGGCAAAAGATTATGCAATCCGGCAACATCTGGAAGGCAGTACTTTGCTGACCTCTGATTTAGGTTATTCTTCAAAGTAAGCAAAATTATTTAAACGTTTCAACCTCTTCTCTGACAAAACTTTGCCTATGTCTCTTTTTGCCAGCAAAGAAGCGGGAAGAATGTTTCTTTCGTCCAAGCTATCCTAAAATAAAGAATTGTTCTGCCTCATTTGCACTACTGCAGAATTACCATTTTTAACACCAAATGTAAGCTGTCTTACTGTACAAACATCAGTACTCTGTATAAGATGCCAAAGAAGGTTTATAGTTGAAATGAACTACTCTCTTGTCTTATCTGAACTACCGTTTCTCCATGGAAAAGGAACTAATGTTCATTTTTTTTACTTTTAATCGCCTAACAGAGTCAAATGGAATTCAGTATTGCTTCTCTGTTGATCCAAGAACCTGGGGCTGCAGCACCACAGCACGAACAGAAACAACCTAGCAAAACCACACCTGTCCCCCCAGCCCCCAAACCTTCCCAGGGTGGAAAACAGCAAAACTCAGATGGGCTTATACCAGCCAAAAAAGAGGAGGAGTCCTCATTTTGGAAGATCAATGCTGAGCGCTCCAAGTACGAAGGAGAACAGTCTGAGTTCCATTCGCTAACCCCAAGCCAAATTAAATCCATGGAAAAAGGAGAGAAAACCCTCCAGCCTTATTATAGGCAAGAATCTGGTCCAAAAGAAGCAAATAAAGCAGAGAAGCCCAGTGCTCCTAAGCCTGAAAAAGTGATTGCCCCAGTTGTTCCCACAACACCCGTAGAATGGGAAAAGCCCCCATCCAACCAACCTGCAGTTAGTGCCTTTGATGCTCATTCTGACCCTGCAGAGAAATTGTCATCTGCTGCAACCCAAAATGAAGATGCCCAAAGCAGTTTTGTTCCAGATTTACAAGGATTTGGCCAGGTAAGGGCTGATACTTAATTGTATTGTTCCCCACATACACCCCCTACCCCACCCACTCCCCAAGAAAATGAGTTTCATTAGAATACTAAAACCTTACAACTGAAATCCTTTACTTTCCCCCTGCAGAAGATGAGAGGTTAAAAATCTAAGACGTGAACACCACTATTTCATGTCTTAAAAATGTGCAGCATATGCCAGTAATAGATTGCCTGAAGCCCTGCATGCTGTTCCATAAACATAAACTTGATTACCTTCTGATTGCCTGTACATGTGACATTTGTAGCAGCAGCTCCAGTATGCAAGAGTGTGTCTTAAGATATGCAGTGGAAGAGGGTGGATTCTTTCCATTTCTGAGGGGAGAATCCAAAACTAAGTATGAAGAGCTCCTCTTAAAGTGAGTGGGTGTGCTGCAACTAAATGAGCATCTTTTCTATTTAATTACATGTAAAATGACGTACTTCAGGGCGTGTGCACGAGGTTCGAGTTTTCTGTAACTAAAACAGGAACAGGATATTGGGATTGTGGGTGTGCGTCAGAATCAGTAGCTCAGTGAAGACGTTAATTTGGTGCATGATAGCTATGAAAAAGACACATTTAACGCTCAGGATTACTGTGAAAAGGGTTGAAAGTAAAACTGCTGGCAGTGTAATGCTTTCTTTGCCAATCTAACATGCATTCACATCTGGAATATAAAGTAGAATTCTGATTGCTGCATTTCAAAAAGGATATAATGGAGTGGGGAAAGGTGCAGAAGAGGCCAGCCAACATGCCCAGGAGAAAATGATGGGGCTCTTTATCTTGGAGAAAAGGTGAAGGGCAGGGGACATGACTGAGGTCTTTAAAATCATTAAAAATTATAAAAATAAGTAAAATATAAAAGCAAAGAGAAAGTAGACAGAATATTCAAACACTTGAATCTTGGATTATCCAATGAAATAGAAAAAAAATTAGAACTGTAAAAAGGAAGTACCTTTTCTCACCATAACTTTCATGACTTGCAGATCTAGCCATGGCTAGTGGCTTTGAAGGGGTGGATAAAATCATGGAGGAATCATCCAAATGCTGCTTGCAGAGAACAGCAGTTTGTGGAGAGCGTATATTTTAAAGGTGCTCAGAGTTGGGCAGCTATATACATTCTTTGAATAAATAAAAATAAATCTAAAAGTCTATGTCTTTATCTTTTTGTTGATTACTATGAGAAACAAAATGCTGGCCTAAGAAAGGCCTTGGTATGATCTTGGAAAGCTATTATTAAATTTAGATGTGCACAAGCAGGTAACAACTAATTGAACTTGTACGGTCAATTAGTGTGTAAAATTACTTCTACAGCTTAGAACTTTGTTATTTCTGGCCTACATATAAAATGTGTTTAGTGGAGGAAGGGAGAAAGAGATGAGCAATCCCCTCCCCAGTCATTTTATGGAAATAGTTCTTTAAGGGACTAGATGCTTGAAGGGTAAGGTAAAATAATGTGTGGCATTCATTTCTGTGCAAGTAAAATTGGTACTTGATTCTGGATATCCCAGCCTCTCTGATCATGCAAATATTCCTACACATCTCCCATTAATTTTAAATATTGTTTGGTTAGCATTTCTGGTAACCTGGGCCTTCTGAGAGAAAGTTCAATGAAGAGCCAGTCATAATCTGAATATCTAAAACAGCAGAATATTTGAGCACAGCCATATATGGCTATGTGCCACTGTGCATCAAACCTGTGAAAGGTTTGATAGCTCTTTCTGCCAAAGAGGATATATGAGTTTCCTTTCTAGCTGGTAGTAGGAGAGAAGCAATTCTTTCATAATCTTGCTTCCCTCATCCTGGCCAGCCTTCTAGAGGAAATGTTTGGGAATCCATGAGCTATTCAGAAGGGAGAGACAACTAATGAAAACCCATTGATGGTTTTCTGGTGGAAACTGTTTGTGGGATCAAAAGCCTTCCTGATCTAGCGTATGCAGAAGACCAGGTCTAGACCCAAACTGTTCTACAATATTGTAATGTTTGCCTTGATGTTATTCTTGATTTTACACTTTTTTGAGTTGTAACTACTTGCTTTCTTTTCTAAAACAAATTTTCTTTTTTTCTGCAGAGTAATACAAATAATGTTATCCTGAAGACGGGATTTGATTTTCTGGACAATTGGTAGACAAAAACAATCCTTCAGCTGGTTTTTGGAGAAAGAAAAAGAGCATCTCTCTCTCTCGGTTTTGTCTTTTGGTTTCTGTTGTTGGTTTTTCTGTGTGTTTTTTAAACTTTTCCCCAGTTCTTTTTCAATGTTGCCCTTTGTACTAATACTTTTTTGTAGAAACCTGATGAGTATTTGTATTTTGAAGTGATCCAGTGTTGGAAGGGTGGGTGGGTTTTTTGGTCTTTTATTAATTGTCATTCTGCACATCATATTTGGTGATGAACAGGGATACATTGCCTAATATTTGTATGAATGCTAAGGATAAAGTGTCCAATCTAATTAGAGAGAAAATGAAGCCATCTGATAGAATACCCACATTTATTTTACACATGTTTGCCAACACCTAATAGGCTACCATCTGTATTATTAATTACATTTGTTACAAGGTGATAGCTTTATATCAAGCACAGATAGAATTTAAAATCATCTGTCAGAGCCTTGGCCAGTATGTTCGAGGTACTGAAATTAGTGGTCCAAAACATTTTGTGAACACTATATGGTCTTTTCCTAATAGGGGGAAGATGGAAGCACAGAGTCCAAACACCAAAGTTCAGCACATCTTTTTCAAATATATTGTGCAGGGTATAAATCTGCAGACATTTACATGTTTATTTTTACATTAGCCTATGTCATTTGACTCGGTTGCAGCGGAAAAAAATCAAGCAGCTTTAGCTAATGAGGTGCGTGCTGGAAGGGTGTGTATGTTTATGTTTTCTTTCTAAAACGAAGCCTAATAGGTACACAAAATAGGATTGTTTGTTAAAAATAAAACATTTAATGAAATGTATTTAATATGTTTTATTATAAAACATAAAAGGAGAGGAAAGAGACTAGCTTAGAGAAATAATCAAACAAATGAATGGAGCTGCCTTTTACTGATTAAAAACATCTGGCAAAAGGATCTTCAGAAGAAACATAACATGAACAATAACTAATTTGTTTGATCTCTTTTGGCATAGCAGCAATGAACCACATTTTGAAATGTAGTTCATTTTCCTTATCCTCACCCTGGTGTTACATTTCTTCAACATGTTTATTGCAAGGCATTGTGATGCTTTCTTTAAAAAGAAAACACTGTGTTTAAAAAAAGGTTTCATGAGATTCCTAATTCATGGTGCTGTTTCCCATAGTGGGGATAGGACCTGAATGTGTCACAAACATCCTGTTGTATTAGATTTTATGTTGTTTTAATTTTACACAGAGGAACACTTTAAAGATGACATCCCTCACCTGTACCTTGGAGTGGTCCAGCATACCATCTTCTTTGGCAGCACGCACAGAGACCATATTGTCCAGCATCTGCAACATCCAGAAATAGCTAATGCAACTAACATTGCATTTCTGTAACTTTAAACAGTATTTCTGTCCCCATCACCTTCAAGCCTTAATTACCCTTTCTGCACAAATTGTAATTTATCCAACCAAATACCAAAGGTTATTGAATTTCTGCTTTTGACCTTGAGAATTGGATTTCCTGGGAGATGACCTAATAACAGAGATATACTACACCCGTGTACCTGTGATGTTATGCTGAATTTTTACAAAGCCTATTTGGACACTGTATCTGTTGTCAGGCTGGCTAATTGTAGCCTTCCATACTAACCACTACATAAGTGGTTCTACGCTCAGAGTTCTCCATTGTCCATACCTGTTTGAATGGTGTGAACTGAAAAGTCACTTCTCTACAAATCGTGTGTTGTTCTGTTTTATTTTAGATTGCTTCCTGTTCCTTCTGCTGCTTATATACATATTCATTAACAATGTTTATGACAAATGTTAAGAGATTTGTTCTGAATCTTGCCTGAATGATATAATGGAAAATAAGACTTTGAATTCAGTTCCAAAATTCATGCTTTGCAATGTGTGGAGGCCAGAATATATACCACTGATATGCAGCTATCCCTCACAAACTGGCGCACCATTTTGGAATCTGAAACAAAGCATTGCACAACAGTAGAAAATAATAAAATGTAATGTAGAATGTAGAGAGTAAAATGTAGAGAACACTAAGGAAAATGCTCTTTTTCAGGGGTGTTTTATCTGCCATCACACATACATACGGTGGGGTATTTGTGCTGAAGATGAGAATGGGAAAAAAGCAGAAGGCTGTCTCATCTTCAGATACTTGACTTTGTCTTACAATATTTGGATTATTTGGTTGTTCTTAGTAACTAAACCACATTTCCTACTACGTAGATGTTGCTTTGGGTTTCCTGGTGCACACCTACATGGCAGCACAATTATTAGTGTCATATAAGAGTCCATTGAATTGGGGTTGCAGATGTAGATAACCAACATTTTTGGAATGGCGTAACTTTTGCTACTGAGCAAAATAGGGAAGATTTTCATTAATGAAAATAAGTGCCTGACGCTTGACAGCATCCTGTTTGTTGCCCTGTTTCAATGTATTTAAAGATACTGTACTTTAAAAAAAAAAAGACCTCAGTAGTTTTTATGTAAGTAAAGGAAACTTGTTTGATACTTTAAAAAAGAAACAAGTCTTTAAACAGGAATTGGCACAAAGTCCTTCAAGCCAAAGACATTTCTGCAGTGTATTTTTGGATTATAAAAAGGGAGCCTTTTCCAATGTTGTCAGTCAAAGCTCAACAGTATAAAGCGCTTTTCTAGCTCAGGGTCTCTTGTTCAGGATAACCAATTCAAGAATTAAACAAGTGCAGTTTGGTTTGACTAGAGCAGTGTTTCTCAACCTTGGTGACTTTAAGATGTTTGGACTTCAAATCCCAGAATTCCCCAGCCAGCAAAGCTCCAAACATCTTAAAGTCACCAAGGTTGAGAAACACTAGACTAGAGCTTTCCGTTTATATGTCAGCGGATGGGGGTTAAAGCAGCATTTTTAGTTTGTTGCTTTTAGGCGATGAAAATAGAGTAAACTGGGCCTAATCCTACTCATGTATCTCCAATCCTGTTTATCTTAATGAAATTTTTGCAAGGCACTTCTTGATGGATTTTACTCATTGGAACACTGTATCTTGCCTTTCTTTTCACTATAGTTTCATGGATAAAACTGATGTTTTTCCCTTTTGTAGATGTTTTTATTGAGGTTTTATTCACAATTATATATGTCTACAATTCATATCTGATTCTTAATTAAAATCACCTGACATGGACCACTGATGGTTTTCCCCTTGTTTTAATGTCTCTCTCTCTCTGTCTCTCTTCTTATTTATAGTCACATTCTATTTGTGATGTGAGTAGCAATATGTGAGCCTGTCAAAGTCCTTTGTAAATCTTTAGGTGCATTAGCACTTTTGAGTTGAGAATTAATTTGTAGGTGAAATATTACCAACTCTGTGAACCACAATTTCTACAGGAGCTTCTCATATTCATCAAACCAATGAAACACTTTTGGGATGGGGCTTGTGATGCTAGTGATGTTGTGACACACATTTTTTTTTTAAAAAAGGAGGCTTGTATCACAGCATTTGTGCTGCTTTCATCTTATCCCCTTTCCCTAGTGGACATTGCTAACTATAGAAACTTTTTTGTATTACCTTGTTAATGGTAGGTAAGATTGAGTTAAAGTTAATTAGAAACACTGTCTTACAATATTTTTATAGAAAATGGTCTGATTACTGGATATGAAATCTAGTGCGTAGAAGTAATTTTTCAGTGATGAAACCTCAGCATGTGCCCCCCTTTTCGTAGACCCTTGTGCTGCTTCTACATGAATGTCACAGCTAGAACTGTCTTCATGCCACCATCATGTTTTAGGATATCACACACACACACACACACACCACCCAAGTAATGATATAACCAAATATAGCTTCATATTTCAAAATATTTAGCATACTTCTGGGATCTCAATATATAATTTACTTCCAGTGTAGTTTCTACCTAGAGATCCTAGCTTGTATGGAAGAGCATGAGCCTGCTTGAAGCCTCCTTGGCTTTGATTGAGCTTATGGCATGCATCCCAAAATGTGCCTGGCTATGTATTTTCAGTACCATGAGGATGTTATTGCAGGTGGCACACTTACAGGTAAGCTTGTCTGCACCAATCGTGCTCAAAAGAATTATATGAAAGCCTCGACAGATTAAAGCCACAACTACCTTTTACTGATCCAAGTCAATACTGAAAGGGACTGTTAAATGCTGGACAGGAGAGTGAAGGAATTGGATTACATTACAAGTATTGGTCTTTTTCCTGAAAGATGTGGTCCTGAGAAAGTAAATAATTGGCTGCCCGTACGGGATCCATGGACATGGCTTACATTCCTGGAGTTGTATCTGAGAGGAGAGATTCTCAGCAAAAAATGGACCGCACCCTAGAAGTTGGGAAGAATAGAGAGCAAGTTTGATTCAGTGGCCAAAGTGCTGGACTAGAAACCAAAAGACTCCACATTCTAGTCCTTCCTTTAGCATGAAAACTTGCTGGCTGTTTTTGTGGCAGCCTTGCTCAGCTTAACTAACCCATAGGGCTATTATGGGGAAATAGGATGTGTTGGCATTAGGTATGTACGGTATGTTGCCTTCATTTGATGAAAAATAAAGACAAATAGGTTTGGAATATATGCCTGGTGAACTCAATACTGAGGTGTTAAATAAAACACTGGAGGGAGGGAGTGGAAGAACCCACAAAATAGAACAGGGTCAAGTACTGAAAATGAGATTGGGAGGGGTGAACTGCATGGAGAGGCACCCAATAATTAACACGTAAATCTAGGAACATATATCAAGCTGCACCATTCAAAGGTTCTAGTGTGTATACAATGTACAGAATATGGGAAACAAACCAAGAAGGTAAAAATAATATATTAGCAGATATTAAAAGTTGGGGAGATGAAACTCACAAATGGAATGGAAAGATTGAAGGAGAAAAAAAAATTAAAAAGGGGGAGGCCTGTAAGTATGTGAAAGCTGCACATTTATTGGGATCTAATACTTTGAGCATGAGTTTTCAGTAGCAAAAAATACAAGGGAAGAAGGCAGAAACGACAGTTTCAAGGAGCATGAATACGAGTAATCACAAGCATGTCACGAGACCATTACCCAAATAATGCAAACTTAACTTCATTTGTGCAATGATGTCATAACACATGGCATCGTTGTGACTTCGAAGAATAGCTATGCATGTTTTGGTTCGTATTGTGCATGTTTCAGTCCATACATTGACAGTAAACCAATGGTTCTAATCAGATAATTAATAAGCCTTCATTTGTGGTGCAGGTAGAATGTACGGAAGAAAAGAAAAACAAGCAGTGGTATTTTTAGTTGTATTCCATTTTTAATATATGTACTGCCAAAATGAGTGTGAAGAGGTGTTTTATTTATTTAACTATATGTTATTCATGTATTTTTTTTTAAAAAAAGCTATATGACGTCATGGGCCCATAAATACTGGCCATGCACAAAATCAATAGTTCAAAGAGCTATGCTTTGCCTGTCTCTTTTCCATAGACATGCACAATTATTGGAATCTACTATCCATCCATGGATCATATCCTCTCATAATCATATCCTCATGACCTATTTCAGGGTTGGACTGATTCATGGAAGTCACAGAGAACAATGACTATTAGCCATAATAACTGTGATTTTACCTCTGAAACCCATATGTTGGGAGACTATTGGGCTTCTTTGTGCAGTTAGCTGGCCACTATGAGAACAGTCCATAGGACACTGTTTATGTTATGCCCTTTTACTACCTAGCAATAGCCAATTTTAAAACGAAAATATACTCCTCTACAATCCATACTGACTTCCGGTTATTTTAACGTGTGGACAATGAAGTCCATAGGGAGATTAAAGGTAAACCAGAATTGTGAGGAAAACAAGGTAGGGGAAGAAGTAGTTTCTACAAAGATTAATGACTTAATTATGAAGAAGCTTAAAAGTAAAAACAAAAAACTGTTTCCAAGAAGACAAATTGGGAGTCAGAATAAACATTGAAATTAGTGCACAACTAAACTTTCTTAAAAGATGGGTTCTGGAATTATTTCTTATTTATTTATTTATTTTATTTCATATATTTGTATACCACCCCCCTCCCTAGGGACTCGGGGCGGTGCACAGCCATTTAAAAAGAAATACATAAAAAAGTTAAAACAATTTAAAACAAATTAAATCCACGCTTCATCATAATAAATTTAAAATCTGAATAAGTCATATAAAAATTTTAAAACAAATTTAAAACCTCGCTAAGTATTAGGCCAGACCAGCTTGCTGAAATAAGTGGGTTTTCAATGCGCGCCGGAAGGTCTGCAGGTCTACCATGGTGCAAATCTCCAGGGGCAACTCGTTCCAAAGGGAGGGTGCCCCCACAGAGAAGGCTCGCACCCTCGGGGCTGTCAGACGACACCATCCCAACATTGGAACCCCGAGGAGGCCTATCCTGTGGGAACGCACCAGCCGGTTGGAGGCTGATGATGGCAACAGACAGTCCCGTAAGTACCTGGGTCCTAAGCCATGGAGCACTTTAAAGATGATCACCAACAACTTGAATCGAACCTGAAAGGCCACACGAAGCCAGTGCAGCTCGCACAGGATAGGTGTAACACGGGAACTCCGAGGAGCTCCCATAATCACCCGCGCGGCCGCATTCTGTACTAACTACAACCTCTGGATGCTCTTCAAGGGGAGCCCCACGTAGAGAGTATTGGCATAGTCAAGACGGGAGGTCATGAGGGCAGAAGTGACTGTGGGAAGAGTGCCCCGATCCAGAAAGGGCCGCAACTGGGCAATCCTACGGACCTGATAAAAGGCCCCCCTGGAGACGGCTGCAATGTGATCTTCCAGCGACAGCCATGCATCCAGGAGGCCATCCAAGTTGCGAACCCTTTCTGCAGGGGTGTGTGTGTGTTTAAGATCTCAGGAAGGATACCTGGGTCCTTCAGTCCTTAAGGGTCTGATTAATGACCAACCATCTGTTCTTTTCAACAGATGGGACCAGCCTTTGCGTTAACAAGAATGCAGAGCCACATATCTAGTCAGCAAACCTCACATCAGAGTATGTAGGGTTCTCCTCTGGTGCCCATAAATAAAGTGGGCTGAGTTTCTATAGAATCATCCATGTATGAATTCAGCACATTACCAATCATGAAAATAACATTACTGGTAATGGTCAAACTAATTAAATTCTAGTGGAGAAAACACAGACAGATTTTTGCTTACATAATGAGAAGACAAGGTTGATTTTATCTATCAGCTTAAATTTCTTGGCTACTGTTTAGACTCTCAACAGTAAAAACAGAATTTCCAGCTTAGAAAATAACCTTATTACACTTTTACACCCAGAATTAGAACGGGAATTCTAGATGGAGATTAACAGGAAAAGTTAGATGAGACCACACAGAGTCTGAAAGAACAAGTACACTTTGTTAAGGATTCTGTGTTAAATGGAGAAATTCAGAATAATTTTTCTATCTGAATGATTGCACTGAACTTTTAAGATCTTGCTACATAGATGTGGAGTCAAATGAGGTTGGTTTATGATCTTTATGAACAAAACATCAAGCAGCACCAGATGCAGATTCTTTATCTGTTTAGAAAAAGGAACAGCAAAGCCACTAAGGCTGAAATGATGAGTAACAGCAGACGAGCTGAAGAGCTCCAGATGTACAAAATGCAATATTTAATATTTCTGGAATGAAGGACCTCTCTCAGAACTCAGGGGTCATCTACAGAAGTTAAATGAAGCAAGATGAAAAACCAGTGAAAAGATGCATGTCTTTGTAGTACACATAAACTGTGGAATTATTTGGCAATGCCATCATATGAAAAATTGGGCCCAATTTAGATGATTTTAAAGACTAGCTGGAGAAATAAATAGAAACAAAATTTATTGGGAACCAACATCATTGTATGAAATCAAAAGACAATAATTGCTATTCATTTATATCATCTAAACAGTAATTCATTATAGCATGTATTCAGATGTATTGTGCAATATATTCGAGTACAAACAGATGTTAATACAACTTGCTCAGTTTACTGCCCTCCAAATGTTTAGGTCTTCAGAACCTATTATCTTTCCATTATCCTGTGCTGGCTGAAATAATAGGACTTTAAATCTAGAAAATACTTATTTGTATTTGAGTTCTAAAACCACATATTCACAATAGGTGAGTATAAGACAATATTAACAATACAAACATTTTTTTGTGATTTTCAGTGATTTGGGGGAAAGTGTGAACTCAGTTCAACTCAGAAGCATGTTGGGAGACGGATTGAACTCCATGTTCAAGGTCTTCAGATATTCATAGTCAAACTGATAAACTAATGAGGAGAGAGAGAGAGAGAGAGAGAGAGAAACCCCAAATGTTATATTTGATATTTTTCAGTTTATCAGGAATAGGAAACTTTCTGCCTGTTCATATTTTGAATGGGTAACATCTACGAACGTCTATTCATGAGAAGCACTATTGTTATGCAAAGTATTCTCTAGTTTAATAGAGAAATAAGTTAGTGCTCCACCCCAAAATTATATTCTAGCTATATAAATACCATACATACAACAGCCCAGAGCATATGGAGAAGTTCCCGGAGAATGGGCTCCAGCATGAGTCTGAAACCTTGGAAGACAAAATCTCCAGATTGGATTCTGCAACATGCCTAAGGTTAGCCCAAAAACATCATTACCAAGTAGATATTTGAAAATCAGATTTCCAATCCTAGTACAATCCTGAGGCTATTAATACTGCTATTAATAGATTAAATCATTTATTACAACAATTATATTAATACAGCTATTCCTCAACCTATGACCACAATGGAGCCCAAAATTTATGTTGCTAAGGGAGAAATTTGTTAAGTGAGTTTGCCCTATTTTACGACTTTTCTTGCCACATTTGTTAAGTGAATCACTGGTTAAATTAGTAACATGGTTGTTAAGTGAATCTGGCATCCTCATTGATTTTACTTGTCAGAAGGTTGCAAAAGGTGGCCATATGACCCCGGGACACTGCAACCATCGTAAGTGTAAGTCAGTTGTTAAGTATCCAAATGTAAATCACTTGACCATGGGGATGCTGCAACGGTCATACAGTATTGTTCAAAATAATAGCAGTACAATGTGACTAACCAGAATAATCCAGGTTTTTAGTATATTTTTTATT
>JAEANM010014997.1:0-13786 GCA_017656035.1 Myanophis thanlyinensis
AGACAGACAGACAGACAGACAGACAGACATTTCCTCTAGAAATGGACTTGTCCAGCTGGGAAGTTCAGAGTAGAAGACAGAAGTGAAGAGGGGGCAATGACTCCTTTATTGCAACAGGACTGGAATTAAAGGAAGAAGTCTCCATCCCACTTCTCTCTTACCCCTGAGTTTTTGTGTGGGCAGAACTTCTATTGTGCTTTGTGGCCAACCATGGGTAAATCAGGGGTTGCAAGCACAGTTCACTCTTCTTTAAGCCAGCAGAATTTTCTTCCGGTTCCATGCTGAATAGCAGCTTTAATGTTGCCACACGGAAGAGCTCTTAGTATCCAGTAGCCATTGATAATACCTGTCGTCCGTGAATTTCTATAATCATTTACAGTCATTCAAAATAGTGGCCAACACCGTGTTTAGCACCAAAATACACCCAAAGTTTGCTTATGTACTACTATGCAAAGAAGAACTTCCTTTGTCTGTTCTAAATCTCCTCCCTATCTGCCGTAATCACTGGCTATTGTTATGACAAAGGATGAAAAACATTCCTGCCCAGTTTGTGCCATGGGTGGTTTTATCAACCTAGAACCTGATCTCCCACGTTTGACCAATCTTTTTTTCCAAGTCTAAGAGTCCCAGGTGATATAATGCCTCCAGCTGGACAAATGCAAGAATGCATTGAAGTTATTCCCAAGAAATTGAATCCTCAATGCTTTGCTGTTCTATCTACCTCACACTTCACAGCCATGTAAGACGACTTGCAATACTGTCATACAACTGCCACATACGTGGCAAAAGTCAGCAACGTTAATGGGACTCAAATCTGACAGAGATTGTTTCTACAAAACGCGTATTTATTTTGGATACGCGGTACCTGTAAAAAGTGCTTTGTTTTTGTTAATGTTTAGTGTAAATGCATTTGGTCTTTGCTAACAAAGGCCCCAACCACACACGAGAATACATTCGCCACATCTCCAGCTGCACAGCAGATGGAGCTGAGCCTCCAGAAGCCCAAGCCATTTCCCCTCTTTAGTAAGTGCTGCTCCACCGGCAGCTGCTACAACTGCAGCCTATGTTTCCAGTTCTTTGGAGCAGGTTGGATTACAGGTTCTAGTTGACTGTGGTCTAGACCAGTGGTTCTTAACCTGGGCAATATCACCCCCCAGGGGAGATTTCATTTTACAGGGGGGCGATGGAATGAAAAGGGGCGACATGGGGGTGAAGGAACGAATATGGGGGCGATGGAGCAAGAAGTTTTGGGGACACTTTTGTGGCTTTTTCGTACAGTGAATCGCTGTATATCTGTCATACAAAAACATCAGATCGCTTGCAATTAGTGGATTGAATGATGTTTTCAAATGTTCTAAAGATAATAATGAAATACATGTATCACGATGTTTTGGAATAAAGTGACCAAAATTTTTCACACAGTTGAGATATGGGAAAAAGACTGGAAATAAATTATTTGCATCGATATGTCCTGATGACAATTTTAAAAGAAAACAAAAAATGTTTGCATAAATTGAAGAATTATTTCCTATGTTGTGATTGAGGGGTTATGTTGGGGCAGAGGGGCGATGACAACTTCTTCATTGGCTCAAGGGGGTGATTTGTTCAAAAAGATTAAGAACCACTGGCCTAGACAACATATTTCCTGACATTTTGACAGCAACTTTGGTTGGCATCTTCAGAGGACAGGTGGACCCCAGACAACTGAGCAGGCACAGGGCTTCTATCTTTGTAGCCAGGTAACTTGACTTCTGAGCCAACCTGGCTCCTCATGGAACTTCAGGAAATCGGTTACCTAGACTAGCGCCCTCCCAAGCTTTTGGGCACCAGGGACCGGTCCTGTGGACAGAAGTTTTTCCATGGACCAGAGGGTGTGTGGTTTTGTGTACTACCTGAATCCTGCAGATGGGGCTTCATTTGTTTGTGCGTCCCAGTTTTTGGCAAGCTGTGGGTTGGGAACCTCTCACCTAGACCACAAACACTAAACCTTAAAGTTCAGTATTGCCCAACAGATACTGGACATGAAGTCTCCACCAGTTGTTATTGATTTGTTATTAATAATGCTGAGTAGCTGATTCCCATCACCACATACCTGTTGCTTCCCAGGCAATGGTGTGCAAACAACAATGGGAGTGAAAAAAAAGATCAGCACCCAATTTGCTCTTCATTGGGAACAGTTTTTAGTGTGAAGAGGCTCAGATTAAAATTTTGCTGTTTAATTATTGTGAAGAAATCACAGGAATAGATAAAGTCTAGCTATGTCCATATTATAATAATCGATATTGAATATTTTGAAGACTGTGAAAGGCTTTTGCCAACAAAACCACACTTATTCAGCGAATTATGAATGAATCATACTCCCCAAAAATCAGTTGGTATGTTGGGTTTGTTTAATTAAGCCACAAAATCAGATGTGAAATATTCTGTTACATATACGTTTTTCTTCTTTTCTAGGGAACAAACCCCCTCTACAGAGGCTCCACAACAACTTTTAAGAATGTAACATACAAGCAAAAAGAAAGGCAACGTGGCAGTCCCGCCAATGCATACTAACAATTCAGAATTATGAAGAAAACAGTTCTGGAAAACTTTTATTTTTAAAAAAGGAAGTTTGCTCTATTTTCTTCAAAATTTGTTTGGATGGTTCTAATAAAACTACTATGGGGATATGGAAGTTTTAAGGTGAGCACATATGTGCTTTTAAAAGTTGGACTGTTTTGGAACCAGGCAGGGAGCCGAGCAGCAGCAGAAGAGATTAAATGACAAAGAACCATCTGGGCATGTAGGAATGCACCAATTAAGCAAGGACATGAAAATAATATCTGGTGCAATTCTTGCTCTAATGAGATTTGGGGATTGGTCTGAATGACCTTTCAAGAAACCGAATGCAAGTATTCCTTCTGATCTCAAAGTAATTCAAGATGTTAGAACAAACCATCTTCTCAATCTCTGCTAAGTTTTGTCAGTCCCAGTCAGCATTTTAATGCAAGTTTAAGATATACCTTTAGAGTATCCGCACCTTAAATGTTACAAGATACAGAAACAGATTTCCATTTTAAAAGCAAGAAAACCTGGGAGAGAAAAGTGTTCATGATTTATTAACAAAGTACCCAGCACTTAACAGCTGTGTTCTTCATCATGGTGTAATCTTAGGTCTTCTGTTTAGAAGTCCCATGATGAGATGGTTTCCTATGAAATATTTAGCTCTCTAGAGGTTGATGAATTGAGAAGAACCATGTTGACTACAGATGAATCTAGGTGGTGGTGAGGGATATGTTGCTAACTAAGAACATAATATGTATGTTCCACTAGATTTTTTTTCCCTTTGGTACCTTTCATTTTCTTCACCCATTTGATTTTTGTATTGTATCCAATGACATTTCTTTTGGTGAGCAGCCATTTTGCCCTTTAGGACAACCAGAAACACCTACTATGTGCTTTCCAAATTACAGTATATCTAATGACTCCAAACATTGGGGACCTACGATTAAGGGAGTTACTTTTTCCCCACTACGTAAATAAGATTTAATACACTGGGTCTCAAGGATTTGCTAGGCTGCAAACATAGTTTTTGATAATGCAAATTTTAAAAGATTGTTTTAAAAAAAAAACAGAGTATGTGTGTTTTTATCCTATGTTTGATAATGGTGATGGGAGTTTTTTTTACTATGAATGTACTATGCATTTAAGACACTGGAAACGCCTGTTGTTATTTTTACTGAAATGGTTTTGACCCAAGGCTGGACCTAAAACAAGGCCAAAACATTATCAGTACTGTAATATTATTATTTCTCTTTGGAGTCCTTTGGCATTATTTTTTAATATGCAAACGGCACACTTTTTTTAGAAAAAAAAATTGAAATGTTACATTTTTAATATGTTGATATGTAAACTGATTTTTAAATTTGTTTTCTCATAGATTTTGTGATGTAAAATGGATAAGTAAAACAAAGTCAAATATTTTGAGACTGATCTTTACAAACTCTAATATCTATAGACTAGTCTACCTTTTACCTGTGCATGTTATATGAACCAGCTCGTGTGATTAACTTAGATAGTCCTTGACTTAGACAGAGGTGAAATTCAGCCGGTTCCCATCTGTTCTCTAGACCTATAACCTAATATAGGTTATTAGAAGAAATCTCCTTTTGTTTTTTTCCCACTTTGCAGGGTTAATCCTGTAAAAATTAACTTTACAGGGTTAATCCTGTAAATAATGCAGTTGTTTCTAACCTAATTTTTATTGCCTTGCTCACAGAAACTGCCTCTCCCCTTATTACATTGTAACGTTGGTGAAGTTTAATTCTGTGCTTGGTCATGTTTAATCCTGTGGCCTCACCCATAGAACCGGTAGTAAAAAAAATTGAATTTCACCACTGACTTAGGACCATTAATTTAGCGACCATTTGAAGCTACAGTGGCACTGAAAAAAAGTAACTTATGGCTGGTCCTTGCACTTATATCCAGTGCAGTGGCCTCACGGTACTTGCATGCTATTCAGGCACTTGGCAACTGGTATGTATTTATGAATGTTACAGTGTCCCAGGGTTGTGTGATCAACATTTGTGACCTTCCTAGCTGGTTTCCGACAAACAGTCAATAGGGAAGCCAGCAAAGAATGTCACAAATCATGAACATGTGAAGTTTGAAGTTTTATTGAATTTATATACCGCCCCCTCTCCCTAGGGACTTGGGGCTGTGTACAGCAAATAAAAAACACATAAACAAAATCTAAAAGCCAATTAAAACAATTAAATACTCTGATAATTTAAAAATTACAATTAAAAGTTAAAAAATTTAAATTAACTATAGAATTAAAATTGGAGTCTTGCTTAACAATTACAGCATGTTACTTAACCACTGTGACTAAAAAGGTAAAATCAGGTGCAATCATGGGATCCTTCATATAATGACTGTACTATTTAATGAAAATTTTCTGGTCACAATTATGGTTATAAGTCAAGAACTACCTGTAAACTGTGGTTTAATTCACCAAGGTTAAACATCAAGTACAACCTTTTGACCACTTCGAAATTGATTTTTAAACCCTCCTCCTCTGGTAAATTTACTGTTCCTGCATAGATGACCCTATTGGTAGGGGACTGGAGGCTAAAACATATGAAGAATGGTTGCAAGAATTGGGTATGTCTAGTTTAATGAAAAGAAGGACTAGGGGTGACATGATAACAATGTTCCAATATCTCAGGGGCTGCCACAAAGAAGAGGGAGTCAAGCTATTTTCCAAAGCACCTCAAGGCAGAACAAGAAACAATGGACGGAAATTAATCAAAGAGAGAACCAACCTAGAACTAAGGAGACATTTCCTGAACAATTAATCAGTGGAACAACTTGCCACCAGAAGCTGTGGGTGCTCCATCACTGGAGGGTTTCAAGAAGAGATTAGACAATCATTTGTCTGAAATGGTACAGGGTCTCCTGGTTGAGCAGAGGGTTGGACCAAAAGACTTCAAAGGTTCCTTCCAATTCTGTTGTTTTGTTATTCTATTCTGGTAACCGGTGATCTACATTGTCTATTTATTGCTTCTGATTTACTGGATCACTGTAAATTTCCCAGAGCTGGCTCCTTTCTTTCTTTTCTCAACAATCCAAAGCTATCTGACTCAAAAACATTTTGTGAAATAAAGCTGATGAGTTACAAAGATGAGGAGGAAGAAAGCAGGGTTGTACATCAATCAGACTGCCTTTCCTCATGCTATGAAAAAGATACATTACCCAAGTGGTTTTCTGTAACGTAACTATTAAGTCTGTATATGATAAAAATAAATGCATATATTTAAAAAACATGTAACTGAATGTGCTAATTATTATCCACTTTTGCAAAACATGTAATACACAGCAGTTGTATATACCTATTTCTATGTATGTATAAAGAAACCCACACAATTTTACTGAAAAAATTATAGTAATAAAAACTAATACAAGATAATCTCAGACACAGAAAGGGAGAGAGTAAAAAGTGCAAAGGAAAAGTAAAAAAGAAAAAGGGAAGGAATGAAATAAGGAAAAATAAATATATAAAGAAGTGATTTTCAATCTCCACCACTTATAATCAACTTTCATAGCTCTTTTACTTCCTATATGTTTTCCAACAGGTATTTCTTCTTCCCTTAACTCATCCCTTATCTGTAAGCAAATTCGTAAAATATCAAGTTTTTAATCCTGGTATCAGCAAAAAGTCTGTAGAGTTGTTAGAATTTGATAAAACCTCTTATTTTAACCTTGATCAAGTAAACCAACTTTAGATACCTTCCTTTTATTTCTCAAAAACTTAAATCTTTAATTCATTCAAATATTTTCATAGAATTCTTTTCTCCAACAAGACTGTAGTATTCCGCGCAGGTGCAGACGGAGTTTCCACTCCGGTCCGCCAATGTGGACTCTTGAACCGGCAGCTGATTGGCTGCCGGTAGAGTGATTCCGATTGGCTGGTACAGCCAGCCAATGGGAAGCGCAACAAGTGAAGCCGCGGCAAAATATAAAAACCACGGCTTACCTTTTTTCCTGCAGTTACAACCGGAGCAAAAGCTCGTGAGTTTTGCTCGCGGCTTGAAATAAATGGGACCCTTCATGGTCATCCAAACTGACCTCGCGTCTGTTGCATTTCTTGCTCGATTGGGACCGGGATTTCGGCTACAACAAAGACAAACCATGATCCATTGAGTCAGTGTTTCAGAGATACTCCTTCCTTCCTTCCTTCCTTCCAAATCTAGAAAGAAATGTTTCTTTCAATTGCATGAGGACTTAAGAAACACCTTCACAGTCAAATTTGGATGGTCTCTTTATGTACATGTTTAGTTCCTTTCTTTCTTACCTTGCTTGTTCCGGTTGTTTACAGATCATTAAATAGCCACAGCTTCACAGACTGGTCATACAGTAAGTACCTCTAATTCAACCCCATAATAATTTTGAATGGTTGCTGAATGATTGATCATAACTAGAGGACTATCATTATAATAATACATATATTATACCAATGCTTCTAATGTAAGACTTCTAGTAAAAAATTTAACCCTATTTTATTTTATTTTTGATATAATTAAATACAATTTTTTAATAAATCTTATTTATAGCTATATTCTCTAGATACTCTATTATATAGTTATACAACCATTTCCTATTTGAAATGTTTTGATTTGGGATGTGGGCTGTCTCTCAAAAGAGATAATATATTTTTTGCTTTTCTCTCCTTATCTACATTTCTCCATAAATCCTATCGTATCTACTTGGAGCATCAGAGTGTAACTAGTTGAATTAATTATTTAGACAGAAATATATTTCTTCATATTTTCAACCTAATATCTAATCAATATCTAGTTTTCTCCCCTTATTTACCATGAAGCATTGACACTGCCATTTTATTTCATTGTAAAAGTGAAGCCCAAGCAAGTGCTAAACAAATCCTCATAGTTTCCCTTATAATTATACATTTTAATAGTATATACATTTAATAGTATATATATTTTAATAGTATGGATTACATGTTCTTTTCCTTGTCTATAAATCCTAAATCTTCATCTTAAGAGTATTTCTGACATTTAGATTGTTTCAGCTTGTTCTCCCTCATTCATCATAAACCACATACAGAAGCAAGTTCTGCAGTCTCAGTTGAGCAGACAGAAATGAGAAATGGTAGAGCAGACTATTATCTGAATATTGATGACACTTCAAAACAAACAGCCTAGTAATTTTTCCCTATTATTCTACTAGGATTTTAAAAAACAAACTTGTAACTATGATAAGGAACCAAAATCTGGCCAGCACTATCTTCTCAGACCATTACTGAAGACTATAAAAGTGGGAGAACCTAAACCTAGTCCATATATAAGCCAGGAGAATATTATTCCAGTTGATACTAAAAGATGCTGAGAGCCAAAGAACATTTCTGTTCCTATGTCATCCATTTGCCAATGAAAGTCATTTCTCAGAGTACCAAAAACTGTTTCAGTCCTATAAGATCTACTGAATCTAACTAAATTATATCAGCAAGAAATGCCTTCTGCTGAGAGATTGTTACATACTCCAACAACTTGCCTCCAAATGGCAATATTAAATAATTATCTGAAACCACAGCATCTCAATATTTTCTTTAACCAAGGTCTCACTTTTTTCCCCCAAACTGCAGGAGCCTCATCACCTCTCCATTTATAACCATTTGTTTAGTGGCTAATTTAAGTTATAAATAGCATTGGGGGAAAAATAACTTACAACCAATTTTGTACAACCATTACAGTATCCCCATGGTCATGAGATTAAAATTTGATCACTTAGCAACTGCCATATATGACAGGTGCAATGTCCCAGGGTCATGTGCTCACTTTCCTGGGGGAAGTCAGATTCGCGTAATGACTGTGTGATTCACATAACAGTAGAAATGTGTTCATTAAATCGGGCAGGACTCATTTAACCACCTTGCTTAGCAACAGAAATTCTGCCCCAATCCTGACTCTAAGTAGAAGACTATCTGTATTTATCATTATATGTCTCCACTGCTGAGATACTTTCCATTTTAAAAGAATTAGTATGCATTTATTTCTCAAGTGCACTTTGATCCCTAAAGTCTTCTACTATAAATATTCAGTCTTGTTGAAATTGTGATTAAGTATAAAATCAAGAGAAAATACAGTACAGAGTACAATACTTTATTATATGAGGAGCAGATGTTATATTTTATATACCCAGGTGATTTGTGTATTAGGGAATGCTTCAGAGTGTAGGCATTCAAATTTTTGTGAAACACTGGCAATATAATTCATAGTTCACATGAACAGTCAATAGTTATTCTGTAGCTATCTACTCATCTTTGTCAAATGTTAACAAAATATAGAAAACAAATTTGCTGAAATATGGACTTTCTTCTGTAAAAGGAGCAGATGAAGATTTACAGACAGGTGGATTTTAGGCAAGATCTGCTAAAAATTACACACCATAGATACCTTCTATGGAACTGAATCAATTTCAGCTTGCATTTACATCTCATTGTGAAATATAAGCAGACATCATCATCATATGTTTTAGAACTATGGTGAAGTGGGAATATAGTCTCTATCAAAGACAGAGAAGGAACAAGCTCTCCATCACAAGATGACATTAGCAAGAAAGGAGATATACTATACACACAAGCACACATATTTGCAAAAGAAAAACAAAAACATCGGAAAATCATAATTTCAACATTTTATACTAAAAAGATAATCATAGTCCATTCTTTCCCAAGAATTAAATATAATTGTTTAATAACCTAGAGAAGCAAGTTGAACAAAACCCTACATTTTAAATTATTTCACAAGCAGCATTTTAAAAGATGCAGAGTTAGAGTAGCTCAGCAGAAAAAAAGGCTGCCCATAGTAATCTTTCCGCTTCATGGACAGTTTAATAAATAAATCAGGCAATGACTCCAATCTCATAATTTTATCCTACTTAATGCTGTTCATCATTTTCTCCTGGATTAGAAATTGGTCTTCCAGCACTTTGAAGGTTTGGGGAAATCACCTCAGATCCAAAATTACTTTTCCAAGTGCTATTTTATATATAAGTTAGGATCAACTCTCATATTCAAAATCTCTTACTCCTCTCATATCTTTTGCTAATTGTCTCAATCTTTCATCACAATCAAATTCAAGATCCTTTTTGATGTATTCCTCTTATGAATATATCCATATGAATATATAGGAAACCCTGTGGATTTTACTCCGCTAGTCATTGCCAGCTATAGGAGGTGGTGCTCATCTCTGCTTCAAGGCCATTGAACTAGTGCTGTCCAAAGATATTTCCATGGTCATGTGGCCAGTATGATGTCAAGGAGTGCCCTTATCTTTCCAACCAAGTGGTACATATTTATTTACTCACATTTGCATGATTTGAACTACTAGGTTAGCAGGAGCTGGGCGAGGACAGGAGCTTACCCCATTGCATGGTGCTCAGGTCTAGAAAGCTGACAAGCCCAGGGTCTTAACCGCTGAGCCATAATTTGTATTCATCCAAATCTTGCACCATTTCCCCCAAAAGTAACCTCTGGTACTTCCAGCAACACTTTCTCTTAGTCTCACAAGCACACATTCTTTCCAACCTATTTCTTAATTCATGCTCTTCGCCGTTTATTCCTCAAACATTTCACCTTTGATTCTCCATAGCCCACGATTGTCACCAGATGAGCTTGTATATACTGATTTCTCTGCCACTGATCATGGATTGGGATCAATCAAGATTTTCGTGTAGGGCTTTTTAGTAAAAACCAGTTATTTAGGCCTAAATCACACTTGTAGCATTCCACCCTATTGGTAAAGATCTGTAATGCCTTAGATATATACTGTATTTACAGGACCTTTTCAAACATGAATGTGGCCAGTGTTTACTTCTAGAATCGCAATATTAAGTGGGGGTGGGGGGGGGGGCTTGCAACAACACGAGAATACCCCTCTTAAAGTGCAATGAAAAACAATACGTGATTTTTCCCAGAACTGCCTATCTCTATGATAAGGACAAACACGGTGGCTGCTGTGTCTTACATGACTGCAGCCCCACGAGGGCCTCTTGGGCTGCAGGGCTCTAGGCTAAAATGCACCATCTCCTTTGGCTCCTCCGTGTCTGCGCTCTACCGCCCCGATCCTGAAAACTAAGAGGGATCCATGAAAACAAAACCGAGCAAGAGCCCGGTGGGGTTTTTTTTCCCCTTTGGAGTTTGTTCAGAATTTACCTAGCCAACTTGGAGCGTCCGCGGAGAGCCTACTTGCGAACTGGCTACAAGCTCGACGGCCCTCTTCTTCCTTCCCCCCTTAAGGAGAGCAAAAATGCCCTGCGTTTTCTCCTCACCCCTTCACCGGGATTGGGGGGTGGGGGGTGGGAAACGCCTCTCTCCTTCCTCAGGCAGCGAAGGGGGAAGGTCTGTTAGCCTATCTCCTTCCCGGCTCGGCTCCACAGCAAAAGAGGAGCTTCCGTCCGCCGCCCCTTTTGTCTTTCTCTGGGTCTGTCCTCGCCCCAAAGTTGGCGCTGTTAATTCCCCCGCCAATTCGCCGCGAAGGTGAGCCTTTTTAAGTCCCGGTGGAAAATGCTCAGGGTGATGTTCCTCCTCGCTTGCTCCGTGCTGGTAATTTGCTCCTGCTTGGCCGAAAGGGAACTTGCAGCATTGACGCAGGAGCAACTGCCCTACTTCCTGAGTAAGTTGGACGGGCGGCTGAGCCATTGGTCGGACGGCTGCCTTGAGGGAGAATTTGCTGCTGGCTTTCTCTCTCTCTTTCTCTCATTCATTCCTTCTTTCCTGCTATTAACTAATATATACAGAGGGTTAGAATTTCCCTGCGGGGAGTAATGCTTTATATTGGTACAACTCTCACTCCAGGGAAGGGGGGAAAAATTGGAACCAAATCCTAAAGACCATTCGTTAGGAAATAAAACCTATTTAAGTCCAGAGGAATTTATTTCTTGCTGCTGCGGGTTGAAATGTCGGTCAGAGACCTTATTTTAGTCAGTTCTAACTCTATGCTAGGCTTGATCACGCATTTAGCCATCAGAGTACAGGACAGAGGGGCCAAATTTGGCTTTACAGTACAGGTAGTCCTTGACTTACAACAGTTCACTTAGTGACCATTCAAAGTTACAACGGCATAGAAAAAAGTGAATTACGCCCATTTTTCATACTTATGATCATTGCAGCATTGATTTGCATTCGGATGCTTGACAGCTGACATTTATGATGGTTGTAGCGCAGCATTCCCCTTTTGCAATCTTCTGACAAGCAAAGACAATGGGGAAACTTAACAATCATGTTACTAATTTGACAAACTGCAGTGATTCACTTAAGAAATGTGGCAAGAAAAGTCATAAAATGGGGGGGAAACTCATTTAACAATTTTTTCACTTAGCAGCATAAATTTTGGGCCTAATTGTGGTCGTAAATTGAGGATTACCTGTAGTTTTTTCAGCACTTGGTGTGCTGCGCATGAGCAATTCTTCGTGTTTGTGCTTCAGTCCCACAAAATGAGTTTCCAATTCCTAATTTTAACTCTATGCATGTAGCTGTGCAGTCATCTGCTTATATGTGCTGTGCATCCTAACATTTTCCAGGCAATTTCTCATGTGAGTGAATATCATTTTGTTTGCATTAAGCTACAGTGTGTCTAAAACTCTTTTGTGTTTATTGTGGTAATTTTATTACTCCTGATAACATATCTTCATTCCAGAACGCATTACTAGTATAAACACTTCTAAAATCTTTTGCAGCTGTCTCTGGATCTGTTCTGAGCATGAGACATACTATTTCCAATGTTGAGGTAGAAAGCCCTAAATGGCTTCATTTCTGACTGCCTACATAAGATTTGCTTCCCTCCTCCAGGGAATGACCCTTGTACCCCTTCATTTATGTCTGCTAAAATAGAAAAAGCAAACCATGTAATGCTGCAGGCATGTAAAGAATTGTTCAATTTCTATAGTATCAAAGGATGAAGTTGGGGAGTTTTTCCTCAAGAGAAAGTATTTTTTTCTTTTTAGCTGAAACAATATCTGGGGATTATTAAACTAGATGAAGTCCAGCCAGCTGATTCCCAATTCTTTTCTAGGTAATACAAAAATCCAATATGGAAGGGAAACAGACATACTTTTTCTCCTTCTAGAGAAGGGAAGCTGCAGGCTGCCACTGTCTTCAGACAGGGAGAGTGATTACACTATATTGGGTTTCTGATCAGGTGTAATTCATACATTTTGTTGAAATGATTTTGAGACTATTTTCAGTACTTCCTTGACAATGTGAATACTTTGAAGATATAGGGTATCTTTGAAGGTGGAGCATGTACCCCTGTCTTCCTTCATACCTGAATTTTTTTGATACCTGAAGAACCTCAATCTAAAATAAGACTGAGTATAACTTGTTCATTTGTACAGCTGAATGCTAAGTATGAATGGCTATGAAAAAGCCATGGTGCATAAAACATCTTTTGATTTTATTTTTAATTGGAAACTGCAGACTGCAAAGCAAGGTATTTACAATCTGTTTACAAGAGGGCCTGTGAGATTTGCATAGACTTGGAAAACAAAATAGAGACTAAAACCCAGTACAGGTAGTCCTTGACTTACAAGCACAATTAAACCAAGCAAGTTGAATTTTGCTCCATTTTATGACCTTTCTTGCCACAGTTAAGTGACTCACTGCAGTTTTTACATTAGTAACTCAGTTATTAAGTGAATCTGGCTTCCCCATTTTAAGTCGAAGATTACATATGTCTTCTTAAAATTTCCAGGAAAAAGTATGGTTTAACTGGGTGGTAAGCAGTAGCAACCCTCTAATTTGAGGGTTAGAAGAATAAGAAACAATCTCATCAGTTTTTCAACAGGTAAATTAGTGCTTCATGAATAGCTACAGCAGCCTTTTTGCAATATTCTCAAAATTCCAAATCTGTCCCCAGCCTATCAACAGTTCATTGTATGCTTGAGTTCAAAATTTTCAATAAAATTGGAACTAAGATCAAACTTAATATTTTTCCAGTTATCCCTGGAACAGCTGGTTCTCTGAAGAGCACAGGGCGCACTGCTGTCAAGGTTCTGGCTTGGCTTTGCCATGCATCCCCAATCCCTTATCAGATCAAAAATTTCTTATCTGGGCTTCCTTTCCTGTTGGTGGTTAGGTAACCCAACTTACTGAGATGGGGGGGAGTATGATTTTGGTCAGCTACAATGCTGGCAGAAATTTAAGAGCTATTTCTCACAAAACAGTCCAAACCAGCTAGATAACACCTACTATATGCATAATATGACCTTTCTTTCTTTCTTTCTTTCT
>JAEANM010014998.1:0-13786 GCA_017656035.1 Myanophis thanlyinensis
AACCAACTGCAGCCTCTGGATGCTCTTCAAGGGGAGCCCCATGTAGAGAGCGTTGGCGTAATCCAGACGGGAGGTCACTAGCGCAGAAGTGACTGTGCGAAGTGTGTTATGTGTTTATTCTTATTAAACATTTCCAAAGACATTTTCCTCAAGCCTTTATTATTTATAGCTAGTTTCTATCAATTACTATTTTTTTGTGATCAACTAGGCAGCGAGTGAAGATTCCAAGGGCTTTATATTAGACTTGTTCAGAGATTCAGATTCAAAGGGCATAATGTGATTCAAAGCTTGCAGGAAAACCTTCGAACAGTTGCTTCTTCTCAGATATCACAGCTGCCTCCACAGCTAATACAATCTCCTGCAAGAGATGCATTTGGTTTAAGGTGTTCCCAACAGATGGTATGTGAGAGTATGTATATGCTGAATCATTTGCTCTCTGAATGCAGATGGCAACACAACACAATTAAATAACTGTTCTCAAAATATGAAAAAGTGCTCATTGAGGACTAATGTTATCACAGAGAACATTGGAAACTTTGACATTTAAATTGGCATATGTAAAATCTGCTAGAGCCATTTATAAAGTTTCTTATTGTGGAAAAATTATGTTTATTTCTTTTATAGGCCACATCAGACACAACTATTATCTTGTTGGCTATTACTGGGACTAATTCTTAGTGACTTCGGGCATCAGCTGTTCTCATCATTCTTTAATGGAAACTTATGTTATCATCTCCACTTGACAAATGGAGCTTAAGTGTGTGATTTTTTTTCATCATCCTAGCATGCACTGTTGTACAGTATATATTTATTATGAATACAATATGTATACAACAGATTCTCTCCTAAGGAGATCCAACTAGTGCCAAGGGTCTTGTCTGTGGTGGCTCCTTCCCTGGAACATCATCCCTAGAGATAAGTTTGGTCTCCACTTTGATAATATTTCACTAGAAATCTGGTTTTGCCAACAGGCTTGGAGACCCAGAGTGGGATGGAGCCTATCAAATGGCTTATCTGATTGTTGTAGCTGGAGTGGTGGTATTATTGCTTTTATTATTTTTATATTGGGTTTTTAATCCTTGCAAGCCATCTGGAGTCAATGAGAGTGAGTTGGGTGGCCACATAAATTTTCTTAAATAAATTTACTAAACATGCTTAATATGCTACTGAAGAAAAACTGAGGATCAGAGTACTAAATGTGTTTATGTCACAGTGAGATTAAAGCCTCTGGGCTATCTTGTTGCCCATATTGCAGTAAAATAAAATCTGAAACTGCAAAGGCAGAAGTACAGTAGAAATATGGAATGTAAAAATCAGAAACATGAGAAAATCAGCATAGAAAAATGAACTGGGCGTACATTAACATCTTAGGCATTAGCTAATTAGATAGATTGGAAGTGGACACTTTCAGCCAAAATATCATATTTCTTACTTCTCAAAACACACAGGAATGGCATTGCTTTCATAATCAGGAATGATATAATCAGGAATGTATTGCACTGTCTGGGTAAATAATATTAGACTTTGCAGACAAACCTTAGTTAATGATTAACTAGTTTTATGCCTCAACCATTGATACAGAGAAGATTGACAGGTTATCTGCTCAAATATAATCTGAAATTGACAAAATATACAAGCAATCTGTGCTGCTTGTGGAATGCCAAAGTTGGAAGTGTTCAGAAGGACAATTTAGCTGGAAAGCATGGCCTAAGAAATAGAAATGGAGTAGGAAAATGGCATACCAATTTTTCCCAATCCAGTGTTTTTCATTACTAACAGCCTTCCAACAAACAAAATGTACAGTACAGTACATCATACTGCATCATTAGACTGAATACAATTCTTTTGATGTAAAATAAAAATATGGAAGGCTTCAGTTATTATAGGAAAGAGTGGCAATGATTGTGGAATTAATTATGAATTGCTCATGCAAGTTCCAAGTCAAGATAAATTGGAAGAAAAAATTAAACCAGTTTTCATCAATCAAAGATCCATGCAGAATTTCAGTGTTATTTATTTCCTTTTTCAGAGACAAATTATGGCAGTTACAACAAAAATATAAAAAGACCACTAGAGTCCATAATAAATACTTCATTTAAATGTCAAATATCATTGCCAAGAAAGACAATAGCTTTCAAAATATAATTGACAGCATCAATTGCACATAGTTAAAGAGGAAGACTGACACATAGAATTTAAAATGTAAAGGTATTTGTTGTAATGTTGGCATATGATCACTACCCTCTTAAGTGGAATTAATACTAATTGTTTTGTAGTTTCAGTGTCTCCAAACATAATCAGGTTTCATTATATCATTAAAGAGGACAGATATATAAAGTACAATAGAAAATATGTCCTTGCCCTATATGTTGTAAGTTGATTTTTAAACTACACATAGTTGTTGAAAGTTCATTATTTTAAAACATATTCATGCAATAGTTTAAAAATATACACTATCTTTGTCTATCTTCAGCAAAAAAATAGGTTTGTAATAAATACTAGAAAACTTGTAGAATATTTTTAAAATGAACAAAAACAACCTGTGACTATTATCTTCAAAAATCTCTAAATCTGAAAAACTGTAAATAGAATTATTTGACATTTACACCAGGAGAAAAACTGAATATATGAAAACTGACCTACTATTCTGCTTTTGGGGGAAAATGCACTTTTAAATGTGCAATTCATTAATGTATATCTGTATTGTAATATAAGACTTAAAACGGTTTTCTACATAATACATATATACAGTATATTTGTACACTTTCATTTTGAAATGTATAGGTTAACCAGCAAGATTTCAGCTGCAACATTTTGTATACAAGGAAATGAAAGCTTTTGTAAAATCAGTTTAAGAGTAGAATTACTAACTTAAGTAAACCTATCATAGTTGATTAGAATGGGCATCAAATGGTTTTTTACTTATATGTTTTTAAAAATTATATCCAGTCCTTGTTAAATTCATAAACAAGGTAACCAATGGTGATATAGATATTAGTGTCAAAATGAATAGAATGTAAACTATTATTCATAAAAGCCACAATATCTTGAAGGAAAGTTACCTAAAATATTTTTCATAACAAAACATTAAATGGCATTAATTGCATATTTAATCTGATCTATAAACTGAGATTCACTGTTTCTGCATTCAGTTTACCACCACTTAAGCTATGAATCATTGCAATCATATGAGAATGTTTGTTTAGTTCTTCTTGTTGAAGCTTAATTAAAGCCTCCTTTTCTTCTAGTCGTCCTTCCAACTGTGACTTCTGCACTTCCAAAGAAGATGCCTGAAAATACATATTATACACTATTTAATATAGCTAACAAACATGCAAATATGCATTCTCTGTTCACATCGGGTGAAATCCAAATCCATTAAGTTCCACACTATAGGTAACAGCACTTACTTAGAACATCTAAACCGACAAACCAGTCGGCAGTAACTCATAAAACATATTTTGAAGTGGTTTGGATGTAAATTATTGATTGTGCTAAGTATATTTTGAAGGATGTTTCAGTTGATAAATTATAATCATCCAAATTTCAAAGAATCAATTTAAAAAAGCTTTGGCCCAGATTGTGCTTTCTGTAAATTCAAATCACCGTGAGGTCCTACTACAGATTACCTTATCACCAGTGCACACTATTATTATACCAAAGTTATTTAATTAAACAGTGAGGTATCTGGTGTGGTTTGGATCAGAATAAAATGAAACCAGTTGTAATTTAAAATCAGAAAAGTTTAAGTGATTCCCTACCTTATATGCAAAGGTTTGAAATGAAAGTCTAAATGTTAATTTAAAAGATCTATATGGCTGCCTAATCTTAAGCAACTCTGAGAAACTTACAACCACAAAACCAAGAAATCATAAATCAACAATCACAAATAATCACAAATCAATAATCATAAATAAATAAATAAATAATCACAAATATCTTTAATCTTTTTAATATAAACATCTAAGAAAATTCATGGTTTTCCTTATTAGAAACAATCCATTTTAAAAAAGAAAAAATATTTCAAATTAAACACACATGCATAAGCACACACACCTTTAAAATTATAAAGGAAACTTTTTTTCATAAACATGTACTATATTGGAACATAGTAACTTTACTTTTTGCAAAATGAAATTGAAAATCTTAAAATAAATTAGATTAGGTTTCTAAGGCACTATATATGGATGTAAGTTGTTTAATATCTATTACTTAATGACTCTTAAGAAGACAGTCTTATTTACTCGAAAGTGTATCTCATTTAATTCAATATATCTCTAGCAATATTTGCAACCTCTATCCATTTTTAATTTTATTTTGCTCAACATGGATACATACTGACAATGAATTTGTTCTATGTTCTTTAGAATCACAAGAAGTGACAGCACACAGATAATCCAAAATAAATAAATAAATAACTTACCTTAATACTCAGTTCTTTTCTTGCCTGTTCAGTTTTACTTAGCTCTTTTCTAAGAACCTCCATTTTATCTTCCATATCTATTTTTTCCTTCTGTCTGGCTTTTAGTTTTTCTTCTTGAACTTTTATTTTCTGTTGTAAACCTGTTGAAAAATATGTAAGGAAAAAAAGCGGGTTTTTTTTTTTTCCAAAATGGTTCACTCCTAAACTTTGGACACTGATACTTTCCCACAACTATCGTTGTATGAATTGTGCAGCACTGCCATCTGCTGAACGTTGACTGCTCACATTTTACAGTCCTCATCATTTGTCTTAATAAAGATGCATTTTTCATTTTGCAAAAACATACTTGACTTGAATTTGTGATTTTTTTTAAAGAAACAAGGTGTAATAGCTAAATTTAATATTGCACTTAGCCACAACTCACTTAACCGTGGCTTCTTTAATACACCAAAATAACTGGTGGCACTAAACCACATTCAAAGAAATCACATTCCACCTCAGGGGAACGTGTAAACTCAGATTGGGTGGGGTTTTTTTTTTTGCCTAATTTGCCCTACATATAAATATAATTTATTCTGAACAACAGAAACTGCTTGTATTAGTTAATTCAGCAATTTACATTAATTAGCGTAGCCATGTTTTCTCAATATATCTGGCTACAACAATTACTGTTTCTAACATGATGAGATATCTGTTATTTGGCCAAATGAAGTATGGTCTTGTGGTGGTGTTAAAAATCTGTACTGTGATTTGTGCATTGATATTCCTGTTTCTAGTCATCACCAATGAAAATACTTTGCACTTTCAGCATTATGGTACTGTTTGCCAAAGGTTTTTCTTAGCCTTTAATCGTGATTCTATGTACAGATCGCCCTTGACTTACGATCATAGTTTAGTTCAAAATTTTTGTTGCTAAACGAAATAAAGGTTAAGTGAGTTTTGCCCCGTTTTATGACCTTTCATTCCACAGTTGTTAAGTGAATCACTGCACTTGTTAAATTAGTAATATGGTGAATCTGGTTTCCCTGTTGACTTTGCTTGTCACAAGGTCGCATAAGGTGAACACATGATCCCAGGCCACTGCGACCCCATCACAAATATGACTCAGTTGCCAACATCTGAATTTGGATCAGATGACCATGAGGATGCCATTATAGTCATAAGTGTGAAAAACTTATAAGTCACTTTCAGTGCTGTTGAATGGTCACTAAATGAATTGTTGTAACTCAAGACTAGCTGTCATGGAATATGCTGTTTGTCAAACATAAGCAGGCTGCCTAGTGAGGAAAGAACTGTGCCCTATAAATAGTTTAGATTAAATTAAGCAAAAACCAGATCCTAAACAGCCCAGGGGTACTGAAATCTAGCAGCAGGAGGTTGGAATGGCAGGACCCTGCACTGATGATGGGCATTCAGGTACAGAGGGTGGAATGTTGGTCCCTGACACTGTGGAGGTGGCATTAGCAGTTTCCTTTGGCAGGCCTCTGCTCTACCTTGAGTCATTTGTGTACCAGCTGCCACATCTAACTAAAGAGTCAACAGAGAGAAACTCCATCTGCAGAGAGATTAATTGGGATATTAGCTACCCTTCTCATGGGTTATGAAAGATAAAGATCATTTACTCCTCTACTTAATTCTTAGCCAAATTGGCAAGATAGCCCAGGTTCCCTCAATCATTAAAATTGGCTTTGATTCAGAGTACAGGTACAATTTCAAAAGCAAAACAATTCAAAGGCCCCATTAATTAAGTTAGCATTTAAATATATCCTGAACCAGGGTGCATTTTCCACATGTAACGTGTGTAACCCTGACCATTGACAAATACAGTAAAGAAAAGGAAGCACAGAATGGAGCAAATTAAAAGTAGACAATTTTTCTTTTCTTAGGCTCTAAGGGATTATGGCCTTCTGTTGCCAGGGCAGAAGATAGGGAGTAGCACTTTATTTTTTAAAACATTTGCTTTTCTGGTTTTTCCCACTAGCATTAATAATGCTTGAAATAAAATAGTTTCCTGTCTGTTTGGGGAGCAGACTAGGATTCAGCTTGTCTAATTTTTTTTGCTTGGCTTTCTAAAATGAGGGAGCAGGACTTGTATGCTTTATACCAGAGGCATTAGAGGCAGATTCTTCTGCACAATTTAGAAAACAGGGATTTGAAATATTGCTCGTCTTTGGGATGTCTTAAAGGGAACATAGAATTGCAGGTTTACAACTTTTGAAATATAAAATATGCAATGATATAAACAGCCTGGCAATGAAATGTCTGCATGAAAACAACCAAGCTAAGGGAACATGAACAAATATGCAATAATAGAACATATGATTTTTTAAAACCCTTTCTTTATGAGCAATATGTATGAAAAGGCTGATATATTTTTAAGTACTAACTTGATATTTGTCCATCTTTTTCTTGCATCTGTTTGTTCAATTCTTTTCTATGTTCTTCTGTTTCGAGAAGCTGAGCGAGGGTTCTGAAATTGTAAATATTAGATTTCACATATTAAAATAAATATGATAAACAATAGTGATAGTGATATTCCTCTAAGTATCATACTGTAGCTGTGTATACTAACAACAGCCTTACTTGTTATCACAGTTTATTTTAATATGATATGCCTTCAACAGGGAGAAGCAACCGAGATCCAAATGAAACTTTTCATGTCATTTAACAATGTTGAAAACAGGAATCAAGAAAAACGAATCAAATAAAAAGTTGAAGTTGGGTGGGTGACAAATGATAAAAAAAAAGTAGATGGTACAATTGGAATAGATATATGATCTCAAAGTCATACAACAATATACATTTGGGAATCTTAGCAACAGGAAATAAATTCAAAAATATTTTTATTTAAAAATAATTTTATCTTACTAATAATCATTTGTCCCCAGTTACTGAATAATCTTTATCATGGCTGTTTGATAAAAAAAATCTATACAACTTTTCTTACAATTCAACTAAACAATTTAACTTAAATGTAGCTTTCTTTAAACTTTATATAAGAACTTAACTTACTTTTCATTCTGTTGCTTCAGCGATTCATTCAATCTTTTAAGGGTCTCCAGTTGTTTATTCAATGAATTACACATTCCCTGAAGATTGTTATACTGCTTTTCAATAGATTCATGCCTAAAATTTTCAAATTATTACTATTAAAAGGAATGAATGCTATGCAGTTTTCATACTGTAATATTTGATACCATATCTTAGAGTATGGTGTCCTTGGTGTTCTCTGACTTTGTTTTCTTGCAAATGTTTCATTATCTAGGTAATATCATCAGTGCAATGGTGATATTGACTTAATTCAATCCCATGCTACAAATGTTGTTTTCTATTGGTATATGTGAAACTCTCCTATCAAATTCAAAACATTATTCATCCTCTTTCTCTGTGTTTAGAATTGTGTGTTTAGCACTTTAAGTTCAACTTTCAGCACTGAAACATATACCATGAGGAATTCTGATCAGAGAGTACACGTTTGTTTTAAAAAAATCTTGTCACCAATTCATTGCATGACAAATCTTTACTTTTCTATGCAGCATGCGTGGAATATAAATGATTTCTGAACAATAAGCAATAAAAATAAACTTATTTTCTAGTAATAAAAGAGACAACAGAATCTGATCTATCAACAAAAAACAAGTAATATCTGCAGTTAATTTTTACTTTTACTTATACGAAATGTGTTTTGAGATCTACAGATAAACAAGCTATTAACCAAGAGACTTCCCAATTTACAAACAACCTTGTGAACTCTTAAAACGATCTTTTGCTTCAATCAGGCATTTTCTCTCTTAGAGTTTTGTTCACTCTTTGGGTGAACTCTTTTTATTTGGGGGGAGAGGTTTTTGCAAAACTTGTGGTTTCAGTTGTTTCTATTTCTATCACTTTGCCTTACCTATTAGAGGGTATGATAAAAAAGTTCCCACAACTAAGAAACAGTAGAAAAAATAATTGAAATGATTCATGGGTAAGATTCAACACTAAGACTTAATTCTGCAGCTTGCTAGCCAAACACAATTGTAGTTTTCACAAATGAGTAATCTGATTTTATGAAATAACTTTCTTTCTCATACTTATGTAGAATAAGATTAGCAAGGGGTTCAATTTAGCTGTTGGCTTTTAAAAACTTCCAATTTGTCCAAATTTTGTATTAATGCTTTATTTAAAAGTTCAGCAATGGCTAGGTATTACATATATATTTCAATGCTCTTATAAGGTAGTGAGAGGTGAATATCTACGGGAATATTTCAGAGAACTTATATGCCTTTACTATCTACATTTTGCAATATCTGATAAATTTCAACCAACACTGTTTGAAGAGTAGAAATCTCTTTCCTGGACAGCCTTCTTTCAGCCCATGCAGTGAAAGGAAGGCTACTGCCCAAATTTATTCAGCTAACATTCATCCCACTGGGGAATTGTTGGCACTTACAGGTAGTCCTGGACATATTATGGCAATTGGAATCAGGATTGCCATCACGAAGAAGATGGGATCATAAAGTGCAAACTACCTTGTGTAGCAATGACAACAAAGGTAATCCTGGCTGCCATCATTAAATGAACGTCCCAGACGTTAAGTGAGGCAACTTCTTGCCAGCTTCACACAATCAGTGTTTGGGGGGTGGGGAGCCAGAAGGAAGTTGAAAGCCTCAGACCTTGCTGCAAGGGGCTGCGTGGAAATGTTGTGGGTAGTCTTCAAGGGCTTCAGAACCACTTGGGTGTATAGTCCCAGAGTCAAGAGGCTTATGAAGCATTTCCATTCTGTGGCTCAAAATTCTGCTCAGGTTTTGGCATGAAACTTTTTGAGACAAGACCTGGATCTGGAGCTGGTTGAAAATGCCCCATGCCACAACCCTGCTTGGATTTTGGAATGGAGCTTTTTCAGCCAGCCCTCAAGAGATCAGAATGTCCAAATTGCAATCATGTAACTGTGGAGACTCTCAGGGATCACTTGTAATACTTTCATTCAACACCATGGTAATTTTGAATAGTCACTGAATGAATGATTATAAGTCAAGGACTACCTGTAAGTATCAAATTAAGTTCACATGGGTTCCATGCAAAATACTTTTTTTCAATCCTACATGGGGTCTTATGTGGATGCTTCTGAAATAAAAAAAATATATAAAAATGACTGCATTAGTTATTTTATCTAAGATAAAATAATTTTACTGAAATTGATCATATACCAGAAGGATCCAATATTGTTCTTTCAGCAAAATATTTATAAAGCTAGATATAACTGGATTGGCCACCTAGCAATATTCCTTTAATTATAGAGCCTACAAATTCTATTTGTCAATAAAAAATAAAATCTCCATATTTGTCCTTTCTGATGATATAAACAATTTTATACAGTCTGAGTGCAATCTTTTTTTTTTTTCTTTCTATGGAGAAATGCTTAGCAGGGTTATATCTTACTTTTGAAGCAGATCAATGGAAGATCTTTTCAGTATCTCATATTCTTCTGCGATTGTTTGCAGTTTCCGATTATGCTGAAATAGTTGTTCAATATCGTTTTGTGCCCGTTCAGATTCTGTCTGCTGTGCTTTCAATAGTGACTCCAGATCTTCATTTTTCCTTTCTGTATCCTTCAACATTGAAGCAAGTGTCCTAGCCTTTTTGAATTTGTGCAAAATGACAGTTCCATTGTGTGAATGAAATGTTAGGGCACTAGACCAAAGAAACATGCTAATGATAAACCAGCACTTAAGGCTTTTAAATTTCAAGAACACAGAAAATTAGCCTGTAAAGCATAATTTGCAGAAGTACAAATATCTACAATCATAAAAGGATAGTGTATTTATGCCAAGTGAATGCTAAGTTAAATATATAAGCTAGTTTATTTTCAAATACAAAACAAGGCAGATTACATGAGCAATTTTGTACTGATAGATGTACGTACATAATAAATACAGAAATCCTTATAATTCTGCTTTACCCACCTCAGATTCAGCTTGAGCTCTCTGGCAACGATACTGGGCAATAAGTCTATCAGCTTGAGAAAGAGCTAATGCCTTTGCTTCCAAAAGGTCCTGCAACCTTGTTTCCTTGGACTAAAAATAAAATTATTGCAAAATGAACTGCACATTCAGAGCATGCACATGAAAAAAAGTCTTCTTAAATATACTCACTGCCAATGCAGACAGTTTCTGTTCATATACTTCTATTATTTCAGATACCCTGATGTCTGTGACTGATTCCTTCATCTGTTGGAAATGTTCATAATATAAGCTAAAGCAATATGTAAATCTTAATTCAAAATTGTACCTATATGGACAAATAAAAAACTTGATATGAGGAATGACTACACAAGTTCTATTCACAAAGTGACATCTTACATGTGACCAATAAATTTGAAATTGAAATTGAACTTGAAATACATAACCCTAATTATTAATATAATTATTGAAATATTGCAAAACAAAAATTTTCTGTGGCCCTATAACTAATGTGTACCAAAACAGAACAAATGAAAATCCATTTATTTCCACATTAATGGATTCTACATGGCAGCATATTGATTTTAAGGCACTGTAATTATGATCAAGGCTTCATGTTTATTGTCTTACAAAATCAATTTATTTCCTTCACTCAGATGTTTGGTGGAGTTTGTCCAAATTTCTGAGTACTGTAGATTCAAGTCCCACATTGATACTGTGGTTCAATTTTATATCAAGATAAACATGTTTTCAAGTTTGTGTTAAAAGCACTAACCTCCAAGCCAGATTGGAGTTTGTGAATCAGGTCCTGAATGTTGAAAGTTGCAGCATCACCATCACTGGGATGGCAAACATTAGAGGACTTTACTGAATTTACAGAAGCCACGGTTGCCTGCAGGTGACTTTTTTTAGAGACATGCTCAGATTCCTGTTGTCTGTAAGCATTATTGGCTGCAATACTTTCACCAAGCCTAATAAAAGCATCACACACAAAAGGCGGTATCAGTGAGAAAGTGTGTGTCGTATAGAATAAGAGCAAAATGTGAAACAATGGCAGTGTCTCGAGGTAGATTTTCAAAAAAACATTTTTATGTTTTTATTTATTTTCATTTTTATGAAAAACAGTACTTTTAAAGAAAAAATAGGAAACTTACACTATGGCAGGAAAATCTGGCAATGGGGCTGCTTCAAATAATATTCTAAGTCCTGCTTGAACTTGTTCCCTGTGGTCTGATGTTAAAGCAAAAGCCAAAGGAGTAACCAAGCGTTGGTCCTAGATATAGAGCACTTGTTAGTTTAAAAAATCCTTTCTTTTTTAAAACAGCCAACAGTGGTTTACACACTGGTTTTTGCATAAACAGTACAAGTCATACATTTTTGGCATCACTTTCCTTTTCGACTCTTTTTTATCTCCCCAGACGATACACATTTTTAAAGGCTATGGAAGTTGGTTTGATAAGTCTAATAGTTATTGTTAGAAAATGATCAGAATAACATGTATCATTTTTATCATGATTAATGTAAATATTTAAAACTTTGTACCTGAAGAACTTTGTAAAAACTGACTTCCATGTTAGGAACCAGCTGCTTAAGCTTACTCATCAGATCCAGTGTTTTTAAAATTAGATCAGCAGCAAGTTTGCTAAAAAATGTTAAAAGACAGCATTTTATAAAGAATAAACAGTCAAAATTAAAATAATTCCTTTTACAAACCTATGAAACCTATGATCAAGGGGAATATAAAGTTAAACTAAGAGAGCAAGTATTGGCAGAAGGATATAATTGACAACGGCTTTCCATTTGAAGTTATCAGGAAGGTTCAAAAAATAAAGTCATGCTTTGGAGCAAACTAAGGTAGAATTTGAAGTACCATTGTGTAGTGATGATGAGCACATAATTGCAAAAATGTATAAGCTTTTATGGAAGTTTGAAACAGGAAGAACAGGTTAAAGATGATAAAGTGGGCTAAATTTTTTGGTTATAAAATATGGATCAATGGGAAAATACGTGACTGAAAAGTTTGAAATTCTGCCATACTTTCACTTGGATTCATTTTTTAGAAATGAGGGGGGAAAGCTAATCTTGAATGGTAACCTGAACAGTATACATCAACATTTTTATTTCTGCTCCATATACTATTCCCAGGCAGAGCAGAAAAATCAGAAATGTTACATTTGGGTAACCTTTGATAAAGTAGAGATCGTTATTTTTTGCAAGTGTTCATCCACTTATGTTTAAACGAATATATACTTGCACTTCTATTTAGACTTTCTTTTGAATACTGATGTGGGACTGACACACATAACTCAGTGTTTATTGGGTTCCTTATTTAGGTACACTTTAAACTTTGGAGCGTAAATGTTGTGTTTATAATACAAGCCTATTATGATTCAATAATACCCTGAAAAACTTTGCCATTCTTTTTTCATCAAGTTAAAAACACAAAATTAAAAAACAACAATTGTTCAATTATTGCAACCACATATTTATACATTAAATTCCAGCTAAAATAGAACTACAGGCTATGAATTTTAGGGAGAATTTGTTAGCTGTAAATGCTTCACAAAATATAATAGCAATAGCACACGGATTATATACCGCTTTATAGTGCTTTGCAGCCCTCTCCAAGCTGTTTACAGAATCAGCATATTGCCCCCAACAATCTGGGTCCTCATTTTACCGACCTCGAAAGATGGAAGGCTGAGTCAACCTTGAGCCTAGTGAAATTTGCACTGCCAAATTGGAGTCAGCAGAAGAAGCCTGCAGTACTACATTCCAACCACTGCGCCACCACAGGTCATAATAATAGGGACTAGTTCCCACAAAAATTAAGTTTATTCTTTTGAAATACAAAGTTATGGGTTGAAAAATAATAATAAAAATTATAAAAACACTAGGTTGTGCTTACCTCAATTCACAATCCATAAATTTTGTCCCAAAACTAAAATCAATTCCATTAGAAGTAAATTGGTGTTCTATTAAAGTAGCACACTTGCTAGCTGTTAAAACTTTAGTGACATGCATTTTCAGCAAATCATCTGCACTAAGAGGTACATTCTGTTAAGGATTCTATTTTTCTGAAATATTCAGCTTATGGTCAAATTCACTAACAAATACTGCTATAGTCCTCACTTACTGATTGCTTTGTTTAACAACCACTCAAAGTTTTGATGGTTGGAGAAAAAGAAAGGAGGAATTAATATCAAACAAAGAATCCAAAGAAAATACCCTAATCAAGAAACCACAAAATCACATAACCACTAATACTGGAAGGCAATACTGGAAGCTTTTATATTAACAGGAAGCAAATAGGAAGTAAACTCTACACCTAGATGCACGGAGACGGCTTTGGTCGCGTTGGTTGATGATCTCTGGAGGGCGCGGGACAGGGGTTGTTCTTCTGTCCTGGTCCTATTAGATC
>JAEANM010014999.1:0-13783 GCA_017656035.1 Myanophis thanlyinensis
AAATGTTGTTTCATTTCACTGTGTACTGTACTGTATATTGTTGAAATGACAATAAAGCCTACTTGACTTGACTTGACACAGTCGGACAAACTAATACAAGTTTGATTTGCCTAAGAAAGATACTCAAGGGAGGCTCTCCACCATTTCCACCCTCAGCACCTTCCTTGCCTTCTTTAACATGGTCCAGTCAAGCCACCAAACAGCCAGTTGGGATAGTGGCATGTACTAAAGTTTTACCCATCTGAACATATCCTTGTAAATTTTGTATGTGTGTGTGAACGAGTATGAGGGTTTCTGTGAAAGACTGTATCCATATTTGTTTATATGAGACCATGTGTCTGTTTATGTCTCTGTGTACAGGTAGTCCTCAACTTACAACAGTTCATTTAGTGACCGTTCACAGTTACAACATCACTGAAAAAAGTGACTGATGATCATTTTTCACACGTATGGCTGTTGCAGCTTCCCCATGGTCAGGTGGTCAAAATTCAGACACTTGGCAACTGATTGCCTATTTAATATCTTTGCAGTGTCTTGGGATTATGCAATCACCTTTTTTGACGTTCTGACAAGCAAAGTCAATGGGGAAGCCAGATTCACTTAACAATCGGGCTACTAACTTAACAACTGTAGTTGATTCACCTAATAATTGAGGCAAGAAAAGTCGTAAAATGGGGTAAACTCACTTAATTAATGCTCACTTAACACGTACATTTTGGGCTTGAGTATAGTTGTAAGTCAAGGACTATCTGTATAGTATTCAAGGGAGAGGGGCAATGTTATTGTTGGTGGTAGCTTCAATAGGCTGGCTAGGATCTGTTCATTTCTTTGTCACATCAACCAGATTTGCAATTCCCGACTGTCCACTCCTGTCTGTCTGTCTGTCTGCCTGCCTGCCTTTCAGTCAATGTTGGCTCCTGGTAACTGCCTGATCTAGTCCATGCAGTTTTCTTGGCAAGGTTTTTTGAAAGAGGTTTACCATTTCCTTCTTCCTAGGGATGAGCAAAAGTGATTGTCCCAAAATCACACAGAAGGGTTTCATGTCTTAGGCAGGACTGAAATTCAGAGTTTCCTGGTTTTTGGTCTGGTGCCTTAACCACTACACAAAGATGGTTCTCTGCTTTATTTCTGTCTTATGTGAACAAAATCCCAATATAGGCCATTTAGTTGTCTCTCATACTTCAGTTCTATCCCTGAGTTCTTTAGAACTTCACTTCAAGAGTAGGAGGCATCTTCTACATATTTTTTTGGTAAAATATGTGAACTTGAATAGTAAGGAAGACAGGCAAGCAGGAAACTACAGCTTATAGCCTCTTTCTATTGTTTGATTGCCATATGGCAACCCAAGATTCTATCACAGTCTACCGAAACAACCGTATTTGTTTTGTTTATTTATTAAATTTATTTGCCACCCATCTTGCCACAGGTTCATGTGACAGGAAGGGCAGGAACCAGGTTTCTTCCCCCCTACACTGTTCTTTCCTCAGTACAACATTTTATACCTGCCTTAAAGTCCTCATTGTTTTTGGGTAATCAAGAAAATGGTTAAAATACAGGGCTACAATTTCACACACTGGAAAAGGGAAGGTTTATTTTTAGTGATGGTTGATATAATTGCTCTCAAAGGTGAGCAAACCTGGAGGCTGAACTGTGGAATCAAATTTCAGCTGGGGGCTGTGAATAGATTGCCATAATATCGTCAAGAATTACATTTTTTGCTTCCCTCCCCTCTTTTGGGAGGCGATTTAGGGAGGGTATTTAAGGATAAAAATTGGTGACTTAATACCTCCAAATATTAAGTATGGAAAAGGAAAGCAATGGCAATTATAATATTCAGCCCCCTTCATTTGTGGGGCCATAAAAGCCATCAATAGGTCACTGTCGGGATGACCACATGGATTTTATGGTCTGCATCTCTCACATATTGCATCCTTAAACACATTTGTTGTAAAGATGTGAAAAATATGAAGCGGTGCAGAAAACCTTACTCAAAACATCCCTATTCTCCTTGGTGACATTTAAGGATAAAATATGAATGTTTGAAGAGAGATCTGACATGTGTTCAGCTGCTGAGTTCGCTAGAAATCTTTCTGCAATTGGGAATCCTACTAATGAAAGTTCCTGAGTTGTAAGGAATTATTCTAAGTACATTGAGGTGAACAAACCTGAAATCTTATTGCAGGCATTTTTGCCAGTAAATGAGCAAAGGTGGCAGAGAAAGTGGCAGAGGTGGGTGACACAGACACATATAATAAGGGTATTCACATAGTAAACATTGCATACACTATGCCACAAGATATCGCCATAACTACATAACGCAATAGTTTGTATAAAAAATAATTTATTTTGCCTGTTCCATTACCAAACTGGAATGTCTCTTCAGTGTTACTTTTCCTTTTCAGTTTTTCTTAGCTCAGGGGTGGGCAATTACAGCTCCTTCATGACTTGTGGACTTCAACTCCCAGAATTCCTGAGCTAGCTCAGGAATTCTGGAAGTTGAAGTCCACAAGTCATGAAGGAGCCGTAATTGCCCACCCTGTGACTTAGCTGGATAAAAATGCTTCTGAAAGGATTCTGTTAATGAACAATATTCCAGCTACTTTTATTTTGTCTTTTCCTGAGGCAGGGTGTCAGAGATGAATTTGATTTATATATTCAACTGTACCCAGAGACAATGGAAGTTACAATTCAACATATCTTATTTAGGAGATAATCATTTCTCTCTCAGCCTGAAAGCTGCATAACTAAAACACTGTGCTTTAGGATTATATATGTTTTTAAAGGCAGGCAAGAAAAATAATTGATTTATGTTAATCTAGAATTCAGCTTTTGAAACTTCCCCCTTCTAGGGGACTCAGACAAGGTTAGACAGATCCCAGAGAGAAGCTGTGCATCTGAGTTCCCTTTAAATAAAAGCATAATGCCAAATAAAACAAAATGAAAATTATACTCTATGTCTGTCTGCCCAAATTGCTGTGATACAGAAGAGTAAGGCACAAAAACTGCATAACGAGTCCTATAAGAAAACTGCAATTTCAACCTATACCATCATTATGGCAAAAACACCATAAAATAACCTGAGCGGAGAAGAGCCCCTGGCAACGCATTCAGAGGAAACACTGAAATTTGCCTTCTCTTTGGCCTTCAAAGAAATGGAATAAGTTTAAGTAAAATAAACAAACACAGCCCAGATGAAATTTGGGAAGTAGGAAACTTTTAATCTAGTAGATTTAAGATATGAGGATACAGTAGTAGAGTTTTGTACACAATTTCAAATGCTAATGGAAAGCGATAAAAATTTAAAGCAGTAGTAAGAAATAAAAGATCAAAAAGGGAGAAGCAAGTCTGAGATGCAACAAAAGCAAAATTCCGGAACAAGATAAGATTGTGATAACTTCTAGGCAACCAAAGGTAAAAGGATTTATTCCAGTTTTAAGCATGCTACAGGGCATGTCAAATTTTTCAACTTTCAATTTTCAAACATCAGGGGTGCTCGAAAGTTGTGACATGCCTTGGGGATTTGTAAAGATATTTTGGTTACTTTAACATAATTTTGATATGCTTGATAAGTAACGACATAAATATCATTAACTTTTTAACATTTTGTTTGTTTCCTTGCTTCATGAATGTCTCTCCTGCCTTCTCCATCTCTCCCTGTAACCTTGGTTAATAATTCCATCAGTAGATTGGGATGACTGCCCTTTCTATGAAAATTAGGCTCTAACAGGCAGGATAGTGCCATTTATATTAGGAGTAATTTAAATGGAGACTCAGATTTGGTTGTTAAGAATTGCCTTTTAACAGATCAAATCATTGCTACATTTGATCAGCTTCTGAGATGGAAAAAAAGAGATGAATTAAAAGTATTCAGTGGAAAACTACATTTCCCAATCAGTTATGGAACTAAACAGCAATTCATATGTTTCTAAACCTGCCTCTAACCCATGTTTTGTACAGTGTACAGACTGTACAAAAATTCTCAGAAAAATATGAGGAAAACCTGATTTTGTAGTGACAGGGGATCCTACTTCAGATTGCTGATATTTTTTAAATGAGGGCGGTTGGCAGAACAAACAAGCAATAAACAAGCAATGAAAAGGAAAACTCCCTTCCACAGCTTCTTTGTTCTACAAGTATACTCTAATGAGCTTAAAGAAATCTCCTGGTTTCCAAGCAGGCATAGATCTAAAAGGATAATGCTAACTTTCAGGCAGTTTATTTTTCCCTCAAGTTTTCAAACTTAAGAACTTTTTAAGAATGCTTTATATTCTGCCAATATGTGTAATTTAACAACAGCTGTAATCCAGTCCTTGCTAATGTCTGGGAGCCAAGCCAAGCCACAAAGGATGGTACAAGCTCTAGACATAACTATCCACTATCTGTAAAACGGAGAACTCTTTCAACTTCAAGGTCAGAATAAGAAGAACACAGGGAAAGAAATGTCTTAGATGCAATTAAAGGAAAGATACGGGTTTTAGATGAGTTTTTAGAAGCTGAGGAAGATTTAACTCAGTTTCTCCCCAAGGAGTGACAATTGATCTTAAAGCAAGCGTGAAACAGATAAATCTATCTTGCAGTCATTCACTGCTGCAATAGTCTCTCTTAATATCTTATTTCTCTGTTGTTGTTTCTCCATGGAAATGTTGCTAAATCCAATCTCTGAGACCACAAAAGTAGTCCCCATAAATAAAAAGTGTTCTAGTCCAAAACTGTACAAATAATTACAAATTACAAAATGTCCAGATGATCAAGATAGCACAGATGTTACATAACTATTTGGAGAATAAATCTGTAGCTGATGGTTTATTACAGCTGGCTTCCTAGGATCAGTTTCAACAACTAGAGAAATAATTTTCGTCAGCTGTCTCCAGGAGAGACCCTAACCCTGGCTCCACTCCACAAGGAGCTACTCTACCCATAGGAGCCTTGCCATTCATTATCACAAGTTAACTCTGCCCACAGGAGTCTTGAATTGGCTCTCTCTTATCAGCTCTGTTATCAACTTCATCCTATTTGCCCTCAAGCCCATCAATTAGGAAAATGAGAGGGAGGTACTGAATTTATTGCCACTGGCAGTGGGTGCAGAGCTTACAGATTTCAGTACCAGATCAGAATTTGCTGGATGCTAATTTTTAGAATAAAGAAGAGCAAAAGTCATTCTTTAGAGAGAGGAAAGTTGAATTTTGAATTTGATTTTTGACATTTGAATTAATAGCTGTATATATTGGAAGCATTAACAATGAAGTTCCAATGCCAGAAACAATGCTGTCTAAATCTTCATCTTCTACTTTATTTCATACAACCTATACAAACTGGACTTGGAAAGTAGCTGGCTGTAAAGAGCCTACACAAAATACTTTGGTGAATTTGAGATATTAGCTTTATAAAAAGCCTGGCCAGCAGGAGAGGATAACTTAGTACAACTTTCAGTGCTGGTATACCTATGCCCCAAAGTTAAAGAATAAAGGGCAAGTGTCTGGGGCTTAAGGAAGAACTGCAATGTCACACTGAGAAATCATATCATGGGAATAATCTATCTCATACTGGCAGTCCCTGACTTATAACTGCTAGTTTAATGATGGTCTGAAATTATAACAGAAAAAGTTATATTTATGACCTATATTTGCACTTAGTTTCAAAGTTTCTGAGAAAACTGAGGAAGGCACAGCTTCCACCATACATTCTCACAACCTTCTACAGAAGGACCATCAAGAGCACTCTGAGCAGCTGCATCATCACCTGGTTTGGGAATTGCACTGTTTCGGAGCACCCTACAGCGAATAGTGAGGATGGCGGAGAAGATCATCGGGGCTGCTCTTCTCTCTGTCATGGACATTTACACCACACACTGCACCCGTAAAGCCAGAAACATTGTGGCTGACCACACACACCCCCCTCATACACACTCTTTACTCTCTTGGCATCTGGAAAGAGGTACAGAAGTATTCGGGCTCGCACATCCAGACTGTGTAACACTTTCTTTCAGATTCCTTAACACAAAGAAACTATAAATACAGTACTTTGTGTGTTTATAGTTTTTTTTTCTAAGTTTTTAGTTTTAGTTTTAGAGTTATGTGTAATTCTATGTCCTGCTTTTTTTTAATCTGTTGTCTGATGTAGCACCCTTGTGATCTTTTTTTTATTGATTTCTGTTTCCAAATTTCAAGCAAAAAAAAATGGTAAAAAAACATGCCCACTGGGGAAGCTGGATTTGCCTAATGACATGACTCACTTAATGTCCATGGTGATTCTTTTAACTATCATCATAAAAATCTTAATAAAATCAGGTTGGACTTGATTTTTAAACCACAATGACTCACTCCAGTGCCATTGTGGTCATATATCATGGACTACTTATACACTGGCCATGAAATTCAGATATAAAGATTTTGAACTTGCAGTGGTAAATGTTTATATTTCATCAAATGCATCCTTTTATTTCAATTTCAATATTGAAAGAAATTATTACTTTGCATATCAAGCTCATAATTACATCACTTAGTGAGTTTAATGCTAAACTAGACTAATCCCTATATCTTCCCACCAGTTTTTCACTGATGGCATTTGATAAATCTTTACAGAAGTTCAAGTGAATCATTTGGGCAGCTGTATGCATCATATCATTTATAACCAGTTTGTGCAATCTGCTTGCAAAAGCTGACTGTTATTATTATGGTTCGTTGCATGATCAATCAGATGTTTAGACTGGATTTGACATTTTTATCTATCTCTCGAGTCCTTTCCAAGGACCTAGAATAGACAGATGTTTGTTGTATCATGTGTTAAAGATATACTAGCTTCATTAGTAGTATTCTACAATTATTCAGTTCCTTCAGATATTTTTCCAATGTTCTTTTTTGGTCTTCAACTGTCTGGTGTAGTTGCGGCATTCCACACTGACCTATGTTTTTTGATAAGTACGCAGTCAATATTGCTGCATTGATGAAGAACATGATTAATTGTCATTATTTTTCTGGTCTTCCAACCCAGAGGTTTTAGTTCTGCTTGAACCTAATCCACTACTCTAGCTGCGTTATCTAATGCCTGGAATTTCTCAGGTATTAATTGACCTGATGATATAACCTCCACTGAATTTGGACTTCAAGATCTTCTTTATTTTCATGATACATTCACGTTTAACTTTCTTCTTGACTTCAGTGTGCTTGATGTTGTAGCTTGAAGGATGCCTAGGGATTCTTTTTCATCCAAACTCTTGGTATTATTTCCTTAGAGCATTTTATTTTCCTTCAGTTTTCACTATTTTCCCCCCGTTGATACATTTGGTGGTACAGTACACTTGTCCAGTCCAAATTCTATTGCAATATCTTGGCTGCATTTAGTAATAGTGTTGAGCAGAAATTCTATTTTCGAAATAACTTCAGAATATCCATATAAAGGAAGTGGGATTGCCTGGCAGATGTTTTTGATAGTTATGGCCTGACTTGTTCAGGATTGTTGACAAAGGAATTAGTACAATAATAAACAGTAGTAGTGATAATGAAGCTCCCTGAAAGATTCCTTTCTCGATATTATCCTCACCCAGTCTGCACCCATTCATCAGCAACAATGTCTTTCCATTATGCCATTAATCTTTGTACAAAACTTCTGATGTTTCTTCTGACTCCTGTTATTTCTAGATACTTGATTATCCAATTATATATCTATCATCATCATCATCATCATCATTAAAAATAAGTCACATTAATCACAGTCAGCCAAATGTCAATCTTGCCAAGTTTTTTTAGGGAATTAAGGGTGTGCATTCATTTAATCCAAAAGGAGACTAGAAAATAATAACAGGATTTGTTTTTATTTAATATAACTCTATTATAATTAGTCAATTAGGGTCTAATCTTCAAATTCTCTTATGTTTGTAGAGTTATTTTATGGGGGTTCCTTGTTGCTCTTTGACATTGGTTGTTTTCTTGCAGACTTTCATTACCCAAACTAGGTAACATTATCTAGTGTACTGATAGCCATGCCTACCCTGGCTTTGCAAAGGCAAAAAACCACCTGATATGGCATGATATGGCCCAATATGTCACAATAAGGCCCACGATATGATAGGGTTTGACAGCCCTGCATATTGCATTCACAGACTGCATGTGAAAATTCTGACATAATGTAGCTATCCCTGTCCATCGTTGTTTTTCCTTCTCTCAAAAACCATCACTTAATTTTCGTCAAAGACTTGAACCAAAGGCCAGGACTTCTTGCCCTCTCTAGTTTTTTCAGTACCTATAGAAAAGCCTGTTTCCTCATTTCTATAACATGTACTGAATTTGAGGAGGGAGCACTTTGTAGCATTTTTCAAGGCTGATTCAGTGTCTGTCTATGGTGTATCTATGGTATCTATTTACGTCACATACTGAGATTCAGTGAATAAGTCATCTTGAAAGATGGACTGAAACAGGTGTCAAACTTGAGTTATGCTTCTATCACACAAAAACAGCCACCTAAGATGTATAGGCTCTCCTATCAGTACCATTTTGAGAAGATCCTGGGAATGATAGTTTGTGAGGTGGCCTCAATCCTTCAATCCATATATTAATCAGATAAGATCCTGCTTAATTCCCCCCTCCAGACACACTCATCTGCAAAGTTTCTAAACTATCTATCTACCATCATTTTAACTTGCTATAAGTTATTACCACAGCAGAATAAACAAACGAGCTAAGAGTTGGCAGTGATCATTATTTGCACGCACGAAAGTTCTAGGCTTATTCCATGAAATCTGAAATCCACAATATAAAGATTACAGCAGACAGATGTGTGCCTGCTTACTTCACTGTCTTATGTTCCTATACGTAATACTAAACTGCTATAAAAAATCTGATCTTTTCTGTTCCCACCATTGTTTTTAAATATGTATTATCTCCTTTGCCTCAAATAAGAACCACAGAATTCAAATGAAGAACATGACAAGCTTGCTAAATCAAACTTTTAAATCACCGTGGCAGACAAGGTGAATTATAATTCTACTCTATCATCCCCTGAAAGTTTCTTAAAAGTGCACATGCACTTTTAGCACACCATATGACAGTTTATTATGAAGTTTATTGAACTTACCCTGAGCATGGGTCCGTTCTGGAATACGTGTGGTTCATCACAAACTACACAATATTCATTTAGTACAGGTATCCGCTGCTCAGCAAACTCAATTGTCTGAGAACAACAGAAAAGAGAATAATACAATCTGCTTAAAATAATTAATAAGCAGCTCAGCCTCCTCCACGTTTGTAAAACTCATCAGGCATTCTGACCTACCTGCACAAGAAAGCCGTGGTCTCTTATTGGAACAGATTTTGCACCATAATTTGGCTGTTTAAAAACAAAAGAAAAAACTAACATCAGGAATGCTGTAAAGTTGAATATGTATAAGCCTTGATATAATTTACTATTACCTATAATATAATGATGCAAACTAAATAGTATTCAGTTCCCAGAGGACATTCAGAACTATTTGCTATTTCACTGGAATTCGGTTGGATCTTTTTAAATAATTTGCTACCCAGTGCATTCATTTATCAATGCACTAGGGGGAAAAGTTGAAAATAATTCATTTGCAAGAGAAAAAAAATGAAAACAATCTGTCCTTTTCAAAATGCTACTTCAATATTCATAAATAATAAAACCCCAAGAGAAACTTAAGACCAATACTGGTTAGGCTGGCTTTCTGTTGTCTGGTTTCATTTCGATAGAGTTTTTACAAAATATTAGCATATATATATATAGTCCTATGCTAATACAGTACCTGCTGTGAACTGCTGGGTGTATACCACATGCTTTGAATACATAAGGTCCCATTCCATTACCATTATTGTTAATTAAAGAAGTCTTGGACTTATTGAGAGTTTGGAGTTTGATGACAAGAACCAGTGTCCTAATACAGAATACAGTATGTTGCTTTTCTTTCCCGTTTCCCTTCCTTCCTTCTTTATACTGGAAGAACACAACCTGAAATGTCATGGTTTCGTGTAGCTCAATACATACACAATACATATACATACAGACACAAAACCCACACACACATATATATATGTCTGTATGTATATGTATATAATTATGATGGAAGGGGTAAAAAGTTAAATGAGAAAAGTAATCCTATTAATTGCATGTAATTCAATTAATGTTAGAAAATTAAAGTACCATTTGATTTTGTCTAAGCTTTGCTTACTTTAGGGAGTGTATAAGTGTCACCCTTTGCCTGAAGAAGCTTATTTCTTCAGCAAAGGTGAGCCCAGATCCAAAAAGCTTCAAACCAAAGTCATCACAAGTGTGCAAGGAAGTTCAAAGTCTTACACAAGTTATGTTCATTTATCTGTCTGGAATAGATTCCCAAAGACTCCACAACGAGACTTTATCAAATGAGGTCAATTAAGCTAGGAAACCTTATGAAGCTTGTTCTTCTGCTCCCAAAGCACAGAAGCATTTTCCGCTTTGTTCTGTGGGTTAATTCTGGGAATCAAAGCTCCAGAGTAGAATATAACTCTATATGAGCTGTGAGCAATAGAGGACTCGGACAGAGGAGGAGGAGGAGGAGGAGGAAGAGAAAGACGGCTATATATTTTTGTGTGTTTTCATTAATGGTTTGTCCAAAAATGTTTTTTTTTCCTTGAAAGTGGAGGCTTTGATTAAAAACATCATCTCCTGTAAGAAAACCAATCACTTGGATATGTAAATATAAGTATATACTATAGAAACTTTTTAAAAAAAATATTTTCGATATGCATCATTGTTCCCTACAATAACTCAGTTAGGGACTGTCAATAGAAAAAGTTCAGAAACCAGAACTGAGAAAGAAGAGGGAGATATCAACATGTTCAGAAAAAACCAAATGCAGAAAAGATGACAACCTATAAATATGAGGAGGTGTATCCCAATCCCCTGAACATGGTCTATATATAACTAACTTGGGAGCAGGCAGAGGAACTACAAAAGAATTTGTGGAGTGCATTATTAGGTTAAGAACACTCCTGTTAGGAAGTGGAATACTTTAAGGTTCTTGTAGTGTTCTTATTTCAGCTCTTCAAAGTAATGGACTACATCAAGCTTGCCCTTACATTACTATTATGGAATAGTAATACATATATATTCTTGAGCCACATCTGGTTAGAAGCTGCCAAGATTATACTAGGGATACAGAGACAATATTCCCTATATATCAACATCTTAGTAGTAATTAGTAGTGATTCTAGTATGGATCACCCAGCAATTGTGTATTTCTAGAGAGACCCTTCCATCATAACTGAATACACACTACTGAAGTTTCCTCCAAGGATAAATTACTTTTTCTTAGCTGAGTGCCCTACAGAGCAGAATTTCTCAATCTTAGCAACTTTAAGAGGTCTTAATTTCAAGTCACAGAATCCTGGGAGTTGAAGCCCAGATGTCTTAATGTTGTAGTTGAGAAACATGCTCCAGAAGCATTGGGATCATGAGTCCTGGTGTTCCCAGTCAGTATGATCAAGATTATGCTGTCTGGGAATGCTGGAAACCATAGATTTTTTTTCCTCAATTGTTACAGGCAGGTATTATATTTATGTATGTATGCTAGTAACACCTACATTTATATATGTTTCCATTGACATATCCTGTTCACACTAATTGCCACAAGAAAAAAATAATAGTTCAGATCATGAGAACTTAAAATTGGATTGTTTAGTGTAAGACATGAGACAGATTATTCAATTATCATTTCCTATTTTACTGTACAAAGAAGATGGACGATTCTATTTTTAGTACCAAAAATTTCCCATTATATCTAGTAGCATTATTTAGTGTAACTTTGAGAGCTACTTCCCAGAGTACATTGTGGAAGAAATAATGTAATGACTGAAATAAGATTGGTTATAATAACTCCATTAAATATCTTTATACTGAGAAAATGCTGAAAGACTTCTGGATGTATGCCTTAGTGTATGACACTAACACAGACATGCACACCCACCCACAGCATACAAACACAACTTTCTAAAAAATCCATCCACACAAAATTTATGCAAAGCAGTACATGTATAGTAGCATTTCCTTTCATTTTTCCTGTTTTAAACCCTTTCAATTATGCCCACCAATATTTGCTAAGAATTATAGTATAATTGAGCAAGGTTTATCAGTATAGATCAAGTTATCTGTCAATCCTGAAAATAATAATAGTTTCCAATTAAATTAAAATGAAGTTTTAAAATGTGCACAAAACTCATAAACCAGCCTTTCCCATAAAATCTCAGGTCATTTATCAGCAAAGATAACTGGGCCATCTGAATTCTACAGTGATGCTTAAAGTTTGCGATGTTTAGCAAGTCTGTGGATATGTAGAAGGGGAAAAACTTTCTAAAAGTTTCAACTTTTTTTTAATGTGATGAAGTTCCCTGAGATTTAGCGGAATCGGTCTGTGCATCAAATTTATGAACAAAGACACTGACTTCCTAAGATGCTTGTTAATTTAACTATTCTAAAAATATGTGGGAAGAAAAGAAAAAGCTCACAGAAGAAAACTATTTACGCACAGCGGATGGTGATGGCGAAGATGTGGATGGTGTTAAGATACCAATAAGCCCTGAGGTAAGAGAGAGTCTCCTGCCCTCTGTTATTGTGGGTTCTTTGAAAAGTTCCATTTTAGATGATTTGGGGGCACTGGAATAACTCTTGCTGAGTAACTTGTGGTTCTTCAACCCATCTAATTCATCCATCCTAAGATTACTGGAATAAGACCTGCTTAAAAGTTTGTGGGGCTTCAAAGTACTGTTGTGCTCACATCGCATATCCCCAGAGCATGGTCTATTCAGCAGTTTGTGGGACTTTAACGTGATGCCTTCATCCTGCTTGATGGTTGCCGCACAAGAATGGTTCAACAGTTTGTGTGACTTAAGGGTCACTGCATGTTCAGCCCTAGGATCACTGGACAGCGAGCGACCAAAGGTTCTATGAGATTTTGTCACACAGGAATCCTCAGATTTAACTGTGCTAGAACAAGTCCTCCTCAATAACTTGTGGGTTTTTGAGATACCATCTTGTTCAGGTTTCAGCTTTGACTTGTTTTTCCCACAGCCTGGTGGAGGATAACTCGGCGACCTTAAAGACAATCAGAGAAAAGAATTAATTAGAGTACATGTAGACACTAGATCACTATGAAAAACATCAAAATAAACATGTTTTTCTTCAGCTTCAAATTTTAGGTTTCCCATATAACCAGTGTCACCAATTAAATAAGTGGCCCCCAAACATTTTGGCACTAGAGACCAGTTCCATGGAGAGAGTTTTTCCACTGATGAGATGGAGAATTGGTTTTGCATAGGGATGCATTGGGATGCATACATCCCACAGATGAGACTGTGTTGCCTGGTTTCTGGCATACTGTGGCCCAGTGCTGGTTCATGGGCTGGGAGTTGGGTACTCCTGAATTAAATGATAAAATTAGAAGCAATGGCTTTGATGCTGGTTTAATCCATACAGCAATGCGCATATACAGTACATACATCCCTTATTTTTGACAAATTTGTGAAGCTAACTGTTATCGGATTTGGCAAAAATACAAATGTAGGAACATCAGAAACTGTAATTCACTCAGTTACTTGCACTGAGTGGAAAATATTTTCTCAAATTTAAGATAATGTTTTCACATTATTTGAACAGATTGAGGTTGGAACTTGCTTCATGTTGTAGGAAGTTAGCCACCCCTCTCCTATGAGAATGAAATTTTCTAGGAAATATTAAAAAGGCAGAATATATTTCCCTAAAAGAGAAACATGCTCTTGGAAAGCAGCCCCCACCTTTGTTAATA